>VDFB02144278.1:35779-90938 GCA_007258455.2 Sequoia sempervirens
CATGATATTGAAATTGGGAATGAAATTATTCAAATTGATATTGAAAATGTTCAAGGTGAAAATGTTGGAAATGAAGATTTTGAACATAATATTGAAGCAAGTGTAAATTATGTTTCACCAGATTACATGAGAAATGAAGAAGCTTGTATGGAAGAAAGACATTCCAATTTCAAGACATTCAAGAACCCCTAAATGGTTACTTGAATTTGACGAGAACATTATAAACAATTTTGAAGGCAAGAGGTCAACACAAAATGTTCGATTGTGGGATAGAAGACTTTTCAACCAATATTTTAGTGATAAGATATTGACTGAGCAATGCCAGCTTTTTGTACAATTGCTAAAGATGCAAAAGATGAGACCTTTTCTAGCCAAATTAAAGATTCGTGTGAACAAGAAGACAGAAAAAATTCTATTATTGTTAAAAATATTTTTAATGCTCTCAAGTCTATTGGAAAAAATAACAAGGAAAAGGATAAGAGAGCTGCTCAGAGAGTCATTACAACAACCCTAGTAAGCCATCAATTGAAAAAGGCTCCCTTTATGAGACAAACTTGTATTGATTTTGACATAAATCATAAAACTTTGGATAGAGCACTTGCAAGAAGAGAAAGAATAGATGATCCTCTTCAAAATGATACATGGGCTTTTGCTGGGAGGCTTCCACATGTTGATAAGAAGCTAACTGATAATGTAAAGTGTGTAATTCAATAATTTTGGCATGATAACTCTAGAGTATCACCCAATGCAAAGGATGTTTTAAAGTTAAGAATTGGCAATCGAGACCGTACACCACATCCTAAACATTTATTGGAATCAAGCCAAACAATGTTGTTCAAATTTTTTATTTAAACACATAAAAATATGGAAATCTTGCAAAGGACTTTTGAGGGTTTGAATCCATTTTATTGTGTGCCTCTTAAGATTCGTAATACTTGTTGTTGCAAATAACATGTGGAGTTTTCAATGTACCATGAGCTATTATGCTATATCCGTTCTACTTTGCATACTAATGAAATGTTGCAGGAGTGTGGTGTAATGCAACTTCCACAATCATCAAGGGACTTGCTAGATCTATTTTTATGTTCTAGAGATGATGGTTGCTTTTTCTATAGAAATGATTGTTTAAATGCAAAGTGCTCACAATGTGGTGGCCTGTCAAAGTTTGTTCAATGTTTTCATGAGAGTTCCGAACATGAATTTGGAAAGAAGCTTGTTGAGAAAAAGAGATATGAGATAGTCAAATATACTTTGCAAAGTGGAGGGGAAGGTTCTAGATGCGAGTTGGTTAAAAAAGAATGCAGTGTTGCTGATTTTATTTCAAATTTTAAGGACAATGTTTTCTACAAGTATGCAGGGCATAGTCATAGGTCTCAGTGGTTGGATCAACAATTTGGGATGTGTAAGGACTCTTTTCTGATTGGCACTATTATATCAGTGGTTGATTTTGCAGAAAACTACACATTGCAACCACAAACTGAGGTACAATCTCAGTATTACAATTCCATTCAAATTGCTATTTTTTTCCACATAACATTTAGACGTGCACTTGATAGTACAAAGAAGGATCGAAAGATAATCAAAGAGTGTCATTTTTATATGAGTGATGATAGATCTCACTCGTCTGAGTATGTCCAACATTGTTTTGAGATTTTTTTTGAGTTCTTGCAGGAGCATGATATAGTATTGGGCTAACATCTAATTTGGTCAGATAATTGCATAGGTCAATTCAAGAATGCTCGTATGTTTTATTGGTTGAGTAGAATGCATGTAGAGAGGGGTCTACCTCATATTTGGAGTTTTTTTGAAGCTGGACATGGGAAAGGGGAGCATGATGGAGCAAGTGCATGCGTAAAGAGAGCTCTAGTTAAGGAGCAATTGAAGATTTCAAGAGCAAAATTCAGCAATGCACGTTCTATAGTTGATTGGTGTAGTTCAGCATTGTCACAGGGAGGGACACTTGATTCAACAGTGCGTAGATTCTTTTGGTTCGTTAAGGAGGGTACAATGGGAGGAAGATTGGATTTTCATAGAATCAAAGATTCTTCAAAGATGCATTCATTTCAAAGCTCAGATGCAGGCAAATGGACCATTTAGACACGAGAATTGGCTTGTTTTTGTCAGAGTTGTATTCAGTGTGAGTGGGATAAATTCGAGTTAAGTGAGTGGGTGGATACATGGGTACCATAGTATCTAACTCCTTTATCTCAAACAATATCCATGACAAATGACACAATGGAAAGTTTAGTTGATTACAACCTGTTTTCAGATCTACTACAGCTAGGACATATTTTTGCAGTTGTTGCACCGTAGGGGAATGAAGAGAGATCAGACTATTGGTTGGTTCGATGTCTGTGGGTAAAGCATAAGCTAACACAACTGATGGAAGATGATGATGGTTTCATGTATCCTACAAGTTTAGTTGTGGTTGCAGGAACCTGGTTACGAACATACATGATTAGAAAGAATGGCATACCTGCATTTGAAGACTACGAGAAACATAAAACTATTCTCATGTATTCGTACCTTGTTATAGCAACAAATTCTAAGTTGTTGAAGCATCATGCCAGACCAAAGACAAAACAACTATGGACACTTAGTAATGTTGATCATGAAGCAATATTGGATACTCTTAAGCAAAGAGACGACCCTTCAGGTACACTTGAATAGCATTTTCAAGAATGGAAGGTAGAATGCTTATGTTCATTATGATTAAGTTCATTAGTGTTCTTTATTTAATACTGATATTTTATATACTATTGCAATGTAGGTGTCTTTAATAGTGATATTTTGTATGCACTTTTGTGATATTTTGGCAAGATTGATCATGGACTTCTGCGCAATAGCTAGCTCTGATCCCTTTCAAAGAGGTATGCATCTTTTATAGTTTTCATCACCAACTCTTCATCATTCAAGTTGTTTAGATTAATATAGATATGTTAGTCTAAGCATCTTTTCTATTGTGACAATATAGATTTCTCATTTTCCCACTTTTGCGATATTCCTGGCACGATTGATTATGGACCTGCTACAACAATAGCCAGCTCTAATCCTTTCGAAGAGGTATGCATCTTTTATAGTTTGCATCACCAACTCATCATCGTTCAAGTTGTTTAGATTAATATAGATATGTTAGTCTAAGCATCTTTTCTATTGTGACAATATAGATTTCTCATTTTCCCACTTTTGTGATATTCTTGGCACGATTGATCATGGACCTACTGCAACAATAGCCAAATCTGATCCTTTTGAAGAGGTATGCATCTTTTATAGTTTGCATCACCAACTCATCATCATTCAGGTTGTTTAGTTTAATATAGATATGTTAATCTAAGCATCTTTTCTATTGTGACAGTATAGATTTATCATTTTCCCACTTTTATGATATTCCTAGCACGATTGATCATGGACATACTGCAATAATAGCCAGCTCTGATCCTTTTAGAGAGGTATGCGACATATTAAAACAATATAGATTGGTTATTCTAAGCATCTTTTATAGTTTGCATCACCAATTCATCATCATTCAAGTTGTTTAGATTAATATAGATTTGTTAGTCTAAGCATCTTTTCTATTGTGACAATATAGATTTCTCATTTTCCCACTTTTGTGATATTCCTGGCATGATTAATCATGGACCTGCTACAACAATAGCCAGCTTTGATCCTTTCAAAGAGGTATGCAACATATTACAACAATATAGATTGGTTATTCTAAGCATCTTTTATAGTTTGCATTACCATCTCATCATATTTTGTGTCATTTAGAATAATATAGATTGGTTATTCTAAGCTACCTTTATGGTTTGTAATGCGGTGCTTGTTAGTCGAATGTATTATTACTTACAGATACCTCCTAATAGGAAAAATTGCCAAAATTTGAATTCTCAAATTGAAACAATGTAAAATGGTCATAATTATTAGCCTTAGGTAATCTATACCTGATGATGTTTTTTGAAATATGGGTCAAATGTCGCATTGTATAAAGGGTATGTTTAAAATGTAAAGGAAGTGCAGTATTTTGGAGACTCATAGGTTTTGTAAAGGGGTCTATTTTGTAATACTTAATCGAGGCTACAACCAAAGGTTTTCTTCCTGGTTTTTTCTTGTCGGTATTCTCGTTTGAACCAGGGTTTGTAATATCTCCCATTTATATATAATAAATTATAGTGGCTTGCAACTTTTGCTCCTCAAATCCAACTTGGGTGCAACTTCATTTTTAGCAACTTTCATGAGGTTTTTAAGGAAATCAATGTTTCCAACCTTGACACACCCTATAAATTCATCAAACACGTCTATTAGGACATGCACAAGCTTGAGCCAAATTTAAATCTTGTTGCCCCCACGTTTCATTGACATTAGCAAGTTGTAACCACCATTTTTGGTGCATGAGCACCTACACCACAATATCATTGTGGATCATTTCAATGATTAAAGTGTTAATATTTTGACTTTTTGTCTTTAATGAGATCTAATAGTCCTAATGGTCATGTATTAGGAGGATTTTTTAGGTTTTAGGGTCAAAAAAACATGGAGATCCCAACTTGTCCTAGTTGTTGCTTTGTAGCCTTTGAAGGAAAAATTAGTAAATTTGTTTAGGGACAAGCAAGAACAGTGTTTTGAACATGTAATGATGCTATTTCAAGCCATTAAGTGAGGTCTTAGTAAGTTAAAAGTGGAAAAGTGCAACATTTCATTATGAGTCATATTAATGTGAAAAATGTTTCTATTTTGGCCTTAACGGTCATTAAGGTTTCAAAAGTCAGTTAATATTGGTGGTTAAAGGAATTGGGAGTTGGATTCCAAGGAATAGCAATTTACTTAAGGCCTTCAAGGGCTTGAGACAGGATTGGTTGAAGGAGTTTTTTTCTTTGAATCAATAAAGTTTCAATTGCTCAGTTCATATTTTACTATTTTTCTTGTGTTTTTTTCCTGTGCACAAGCAATTCAAGCATTTTTGTATCAAAAATTTATGTAGAAACATTATTACATATTTATTTTGACTTCTTAATAGAGGGTTTCTTTATTCATTTTTGTGCCTCAAAACTCAAACTTTTTTTAGACGGGTTCCTGAACAGGGGAATAAGAGTTTTGCAATTTTAATGGCTTGAATCTCATCCCACCTAATGTGTGCCAATGTGAATCAGTGGGATGAGTTCGTAGGGATTAGGAAATGATATTTCAAGAGTGGAAGGCATGGAGAACTGGGTTTTGAAATAAAATGAAGAGTTAAAGGTCTAAAAATGATGGTTTTTTTCACTTGAAAATAGAGTTTTTACCCTAGGGTTTGCAAAAATATTTGAGATACCAGAGGTTTCTTTGTTTTCTAAGCATATTGGGGCCTAAATAAAGGTGTCTAAGGTGGTGGCAGATTCTGAAAGGTTGTGGAAGTGCTACATCCAATAAACCCTCAAGAATTACACTAAAAACAAGGGTTTTTTGATTTGACGGTTACAGGTCCGTACAAATGGAATAAAATTGTAGAATATTTGTTTTCTTGGAAATTTATTTGCTTCCCCAAGGTTTCAGGGGTCTGTGTGGTGTTTGAAGGTATGCTGCTTTGCATTTTTGGGCTAATTGAGTAGCCTATTCAAGGGTGAATGTATAGGAAGTCAACATTGGTACAAAGGAGTCTATGTTGTTTCTCATATATGTTGTGTAACTTGGATATGGGTGTTTGAATCAGTCATGTGTTGGTCTAGTGTTTTGGAAAATTGTGGAGTAATTGGACAAAAACTAGTTTCTCACTATTACAAGGGTTTAAGGGGGTTAAAGAGGGAAATGTGTATTTAGATGCTTGAAAAGTTTTAAAGGAGTTTTGGACTGTCCAAAGAGGTCAGAATAATCTTGTTAGATGCCTGAAATAGGCAGGTTGCAAAGAGTTTGTGATTGTGCCCTTGTGTCTGCATCAAATTTTCACTAATTTCACTTGGTCCAATGTAGCTCAGAGTGATTCGGTGTATTTGGTTGCAAAAGAAGACCATCACTAGCATAAACGTACCCATCCAAATGTGTTGGAACAGTCCGTTTGGTCGTACGAGTTGCAGAATGAAAGTTGCACCACTTTGCAACTTTACACTGCTTGCATCTGACAACTTTTCCCTCCACTAAAAAGTCATCACCACAGGAAAATGCCTTGGAGATAGCAAAAACCGAGAGAGGTTTTTTTAGATGGTCCCAACATGATCCAATAGCCTCAGACGAAGAGTCTGTAAGCATCACGGTCTCCGAGAAATAGCCCTTCAAAGATTGCTGCCTTTTAGCACTTTGGACTCTTAAGGGAAATCACCGGTCCAATGTAGCTCAGAGTGATTTGGTGTATTTGGGTGCGAGAGATGACCATCCCTAGCGTAAGTGTACCCATCCGGATGTGTTGGAATAGTCTGTTTGGTCGTATGAGTTGCGGAATGAAAGTTGTAGCACTTTGCAACTTTACACTACTTGTATCTGGTAACTTTTCCCTCCACTGAAAAGTCATCACCACAGGAAAACGCCTTAGAGATAACAAAAACTGAGAGAGGTTTTTGTAGATGGTCCCAACACGATCCCATAGCCTCAGACAGAGAGTCTATAAGCATCACGATCTCTAAGAAATAGACCTTCAAAGATTGTTGTCTTTTAGCACTTTGGACTCTTAAGGGAAATCGCCGGTCCAATGTAGCTCAGAGTGATTCGACGTATTTGGGTGCAAGAGAGGACCATCCCTATCGTTAACGTACCCATCCGAACATGTTGGAACAGTTTGTTTGGTCATACGAGTTGCAGAATGAAAGTTGCACCACTTTGCAACTTTACACTGCTTGCATTTGACAACTTTTCCTGCCACTGAAAACTCATCACCATAGGAAAACGCCTTGGAGATAGCAAAAAATGAGAGAAGTTTTTGTAGATGGCCCCAACACGATCCCATAGCCTCAGACGAAGAGTCTGTAAGCATCACGGTCTCTGAGAAATAGACCTTCAAAGATTGCTACCTTTGAGCACTTTGGACTCTTAAGGGAAATCATTGGTCCAATGTAGCTCAGAGTGATTCGACGTATTTGGGTGCAAGAGAGGACCATCCCTAGCGTAAACGTACCCATCTAGGCGTGTTGGAACAATCCGTTTGGTCGTACGAGTTGCGGAATGAAAGTTGCACCACTTTGCAACTTTACACTGCTTGCATCTGGCAACTTTTCCCTCCACTGAAAAAGTCATCACCACAGGAAAACGCCTCCGAGATAGAAAAAACTGAGAGAGGTTTTTGTAGATGGTCCCAACATGATCCCATAGCCTCAGACGAAGAGTTTGTAAGCATCACGGTCTCTGAGAAATAGACCTTCAAAGATTGCTGCCTTTTAGCACTTTGGACTCTTAAGGGAAATCGTCGGTCCAATGTAGCTCAGAGTGATTCATCGTATTTGGGTGCAAGAGAGGACCATACCTAGCGTAAACGTACCCATCTGGATGTGTTGGAACCCGTTTGGTTGTACGAGTTGCAGAATGAAAGCTGCACCACTTTGCAACTTTACACTGTTTGCATCTGACAACTTTTCTCTCCACTGAAAAGTCATTACCACAGGAAAATGCCTCTGAAATAGCAAAAAATGAGAGAGGTTTTTGTAAATGGTCCCAACACGATCCCATAGCCTCAAACGAAGATTCTGTAAGCATCACGGTCTCTAAGAAATAGCCCTTCAAAGATTGATGCCTTTTAGCACTTTGGACTCTTAAGGGAAACTAGTGGGCAACATAGTTAAATTTTTCACAAAGTTGGTTTGAAGTAATTTCATTCTTTTTTGTGCATTTAAAATGGAGTTTTAATCCTTCCACCCTAAAAGTGACCTCTAAATAACTTCAAACACCTTAACTACCTCATTCTTATTCATTTGTTTTGAAAACAAGCATTTTCATTCCAAGACACTGAGCTTTCATTTTTGCTTGTTGGATTGAATGCGGACCATGACACAACTTTCTTTTTAAAAAAATTGTTCAACATCATTGAACTAAGAATTTATCACACATCTGTAGAGAAACAAATGAGTACTACAAACTAAAACACATTACACTTCGGTTCTCACTGACTTGATGTACTCTTCAACATCTCTCTTCTCTAAAAGCAACCTCTAAATCACTTCAAACACCTTAACTACCCTAAAAGTGACCTCTAAATCACTTCAAACACCTTAACTACCTCATTCTTATTCATTTGTTTTGCAAACAAGCATTTTCATTCCAAGAGGCTGAGCTTTCATTTTTGCTTTCAAAGAAATTTTTTCCTATGCCACTGTTACACTGCATAGGTAAACCAGGTTTTGTATTATGGACCTATATTAAGCTACCACTCTCAAGACCAATGTAACAATGATACAAAATAACTTTTGAGACTGCAAGAAGACATCTAATAACTCTTGAGTGTACTGAAAGAATTCTTATGATTTTTGAAGAATGCTGATAACTCTACTCAATTGTCTTATTTTTCAATATCATACAAATTAAACCCTAACATCAATAGACTTTGTATATCAAGCTACCACAATTCAAGTTTCAACGATGAATATTTATCATGCATGTTTTAAATGACATTCAAGTTTATGGTGGTTTTTTTGTTTATATGATGTTATGTGATATTCTAATCGTAATTCATGCTTCTAGGCTACACATCTATATATATATATTATTTTTACATGTTTTCTCCATTGTTCGGCCCCTACACTGCAAGTAAATTGCTGCATAGCGTGTGGAATAAGGGGGCAGTAGGCCTGAGATCCCTTTAAAGTTTGTTTGAGTGCATTTAAAATGAATTTTTAAGTCTTGCACCCTAAAAGTGACCTCTAAATAACTTCAAACACCTTAGCTACCTCATTCTTATTCATTTTTTTTGTAAACAAGAATTTTCATTCCAAGAGGCTGAGCTTTCATTTTTGCTTGTTGGATTGAATGTGGACCGTGACACAACTTTCTTTTTTCTAAAATTGTTCAACACCATTGAACTAAGACCAATGTAACAATGATACAAAATAACTTTTGAGACTACAAGAAGACGTCAAAATGGCTAGTGTACTAAAAGAATTCTTATGATTTTTGAAGAATGTTGATAACTCTACTCAGTTGGCTTATTTTTTCAATATCATACAAATTGAACCCTGGCATCAATCGACTCTGTATATCAAGCTACCACAATTCAACGATGAATATTTATCATGCATGTTTTAAATGACATTCAAGTTTATAGTGGTTTTTTTGTTTATATGATGTTATGTGATATTCTAATCATAATTCATGTTTCTAGGCTATATATATAATTTTTACATGTTTTCTCCATTGTTCGGTCCCTACACTACAAGTAAATGGCTGCATAACGTGTGGAATGAGGGGGAAGCAGGCCTGAGACCCCTTTAAATTTTGTTTGAGTGCTTTCTTTTCATTTTTTGTGAGTTTTGTGCCAAGTTTCCTCAAAGAAATGTGGTCTCATAGAATTCCATGACAAGCTAATGCAATTGATAGCTAATCCTAGTTATTAGTTATGTAATGTGAAGTAATTGCATAACTGCTTAGGTTGACTTTGTAAAAACTATATTGTTATTGAAATTTTTTCATCTATCAACATCTAGTTGTTACTTATGCAATGTGAAGTAATGCTTTGAGTTTGAAAGATGTGCAATGCAATGCAATCAACAATATGAATATAAACTACATAATATTTAACCATTCTTTTTATGCTATTGTACATTGATATTTAACCATTGCTCACTTGCTTAAATTTTCAAAGAGTTTAATCATGCACATGAGGAGGAAATTAAATTTCGATTGTCAACTTCTATATATATCAAATTATCCAATAATCAAGTGTATTTCCATATACAAAAATGGCATCAATGCCAACTCAAACAAAGTTTTACAATATGTGGCATATGCCATCTCGGTATCTATTCAAAATTTACATGCAAAATGTCTATCTCATCCTGAACTACCGGTGGATCATCAAAATGGAGCCTCTTTGAAGCACTCGGCTTTGAAGGTAGCTGCACAAGAAAAAGTCAAACCACAATTGAGATTAGTTATACTATATAATTTAAAATTGAATAATTAACATAAAAATCAATACACATTGAATTATAATTGAACTCTAAAATTGAAATCTTGATTACCTGAAATATAGGTCTCTTTTAAGGGCCAGAGTCCTAGAATATACCCCTCTCAAAGAACTAACCAAACCAAATTTTGTAACGCCAATCTATATATGTGAACAAAAACATGAAATTGATCCAAGTTAGCATAGAATTGTCGGTAATAAGAACATATTTACCAAACACAAAATAAAATAAACACATACCTCTTTAGGCGATCTTTTTCTCAGATCTCCTTTAGGTGTGAGGTGTTTCAACACCTCCTCCTTGAGGTGTTCCTCCAACACCTCCTCCTTCAGGTGTTCAAATACCTACTCCTTCAGGTGTTGTGGCACTTATCAACAATGATGTATAGCTCACAACCGCGTGTACATAAAAATGACAAGTACATATGAAACTACAAATCTATGTCAATGTATGCATAATCAATAAAATATCTTATAAATCTTAATTCAATCAAATTTGAGTTCAATTACCTTTCCTTTATCTAGCATTGTGCCTCCATGGTCCGGAGAGCGTCGCACCTCGCTCGCACTAGGTGTTTCCTACAAGCAGAGAATAAGATAAACATATAAATTAATAGATAATTTCATTAATGACAATTCAAATGATAAGCAAGTATACAGTAAAAAAATGTAAATGAGTGAGTGCGAAAATACATACTGTGTGCGTCTCGAGGCCAAATGAAATGGCCCTAAGGGTGCTATCGGTCACCCGTGTGAGCTCCTCCTCAGACATTAACTGTTAAATAGACCATGTAAATAAATATTACTACTTGATACTATCTCTTATTAATATTCATTTAAAAAAAATGCAAGTTATGAATGTACACCTTAAATGTTACCTGTGTAACTATTCCAATGTCCACCTCTCTAGCAGGAGAGGACTCTGTAGGGTGTGCTCCACTCCCCTACGTGTGATCTGCTATAATCTCCACATCCTGGATGTCATAATCAGAAGTGTCTAATGGATGCTTAGGGGGGTGTACAATAGGACCCAAGCATATCTGCTGGCACGTATTGCAAATATGTGGCACACAAATATGTGGACCCGAGGAGGATGATGCAGCAGTACTGGATCCATCGCCAAGATCACCAGAATGTGGCTGAGCTACTGAACAAGCATGGGAAACCAAAAGACCACTCAAAGAGTGAATGGCCTAGATAGTTTGTGTGGCTGCATCCTCCGTAATATCTAGATGTTGTACTGGAGGTGGCGAAGGGGAGGACAGGGAACATGTGGGCGCCTGACTACTCTAGCTGCCCCTGGCCTATCCTGGGGCATACCTCCACCAACGCCTTGGAAGGGTTTAATGTCAAAGTAGACATGATGCCCTTACAAAAACTCAACATATAATTTTTTAATAAAGTAAAAAGGTACACCAAGATTATTGTTGGGTGGTTTATCAAAAACCATACACCAATGATCTCAAAAGTTTTCTACTATGCCCCTATGCGTGCACCATTTTATAGAAAGTTTTGGTTTGTTAACATTAACTAGAAAACCAGTGTTGGGGTTAATAAATAAAGAGCCTATTTGGGCTTTTGTTATTTGGAGATTTTTCACATCATCATAGGATAATCCACATGCATAATATTGCCTCATGGTTTCTCGCCATGAATGAAAGGCATTATGTTGGGTGGAGAGGGTTCCTACATTTGTAATTATTCATGTCAATATGGTTGACATACGGGATAATCAAGGGATTTTCTTATAAATATCACAAATTCCCCTCAATTGCTCCAATTTTTCATGAATTAAGTCTTCAATTGATGGCTACAAAGGTGGTGGAGCATTTGGCATTTCTGCATTTTGATTCTCAGCTGGTGGATTTTCATTCTCAACTGGTGGAATTTGTGCATTCTCATTCTTAGCATCCATAATGCCTGATTAAAGTTAAAAAAATAATTAATTTAATTAAAATTAGACAATATAAATGAAAATAATATAAAAATACCCTAATTTTTTTAAAAAATCCAAAAACAACCCTACTTTTTAACAAAAATCTATAAAATTCTCTAATTTTTAATACAAATACATAATCAACACTATTTTTAAATCAAAATCCATAAAAACATTCATTTTTTTTTATCAAAATCCATTCTAAACTCAATTGTTTCATAAAAATTCAATCAAAAACCCTATTTTGAAAAATCCACAAAAATCCATTTTTAATCAAAATCCATTCTAAATTCAAAATTTTCATAAAAATTCAAAATCAAAAACCCTATTTTGAAAAAAAATCCACAAAAAATTCTATTTTAAAAAATCCACAAAAACTATTTGAAATTATCCAAATCTAATTCAAAATTGAATCAAAGCAAAAAAAAAAAAAACTTACCTTTTCAAATCAGATATTGGCGAAATCGGATATCTGTTATGCGAAGAACCTCCTCACTGTGTGCCCGCGGGTTGTTGACTATCAAATGACTTTAAAACAGCGACAAATTTTGTATATATATGCTTTTACAAATCGGATATCCAATTTGGAAAACTATGATTGGTGTTTGCTTTGGTGGTGTGTACTGACACTCGAGCCTAAAAAAAGTCAACACAATATTTTTGCGTTTTTGGGTCGATGAAAGACGTGTTTTTTTCCTCATTGCCACTTTTTGGCCCACCATGATCCTGGACATACCCTAGTGGCAAGTATTTTCCTTGAGATTTCATACCTTTTGATTGTTCATTTTATATTTTTTGGCATGTCTAATGTGGAGTGATTGTTTAGGTATTTGATTGGAGCATTCATTTCGAAGAAAAAATTATTATAAATTATAGAAGTTGTATTAGTAGAATTCAAAGTAAAATATATGAGCTTCTAGCTTGCTATGAAAGGTGAAACAAATGATTGAGTGACAATTTTGACTATAAAAAAGGATACAAATCTTATGCAAATATCAAGGTTAAAAATAAATTTAGGTTGTTTGTTTTTTAGCATTAGATCATCAAAGTTAGTACCTCATTAGATCTTATCTTCCTTAATCAAACTTAAAATTAAGCACCCTTATCCATTGCATTTGATTTCTAACTTAATATATAATTGTTCACTTCTCACTTGTACAACTAACAATAAATTATGTATTTTGATTTATGCTCATGTGTATGTATTTTATTAGATTAGCTAAGATTGTTCCCATGATTATTTGAATATTATCATCTCCTTTGATGAAAGTGTTGTCTAATTATTTGACCTTTCCATATTAAATCTCTAACATTCTTATCGTCTCTAACTACACCAAGATCAAAGATGCTTTTAAATTGAGCTCCCATCAAATAAGAAAACAATATGAAGGCATTGTGGATATCTACATGAAAGAAAAAAAATATCGCTGTTGAGCTAATTTGAGGGTTATTAAAAAAACATTAAAATTCAAATAAATCAAAAATAAGAATATTAAAAAAATCAAAAATTGTGAGAAAAAGACAAAAATAAAATAGAAGGAACGGGGAATAATTTATAAGGCAAATTCCACAATATTTTGCCACCTATTCCACTAACTTGTTATAATTGCACTCCTCCCACATTAATGAATAGTGCATCGTCAACTCCATACTCTAATATTCATGATATGATATATTTAATGTCCTGAAATTTATACGGATAGTATTTTAATTAAAAGTTTATGGTCCTTCCATCTTATCATTCAAGATAGGATGAGACAAATGTCACAATGAAAATTCAGATCATTTAACAAAAAAAGTCACAGCCAAAGGTTCCAGATGCTCTTCAAACACATTCTGTAAGGGGTTAAATGGTCTTCAATAATTTTATAGTATTTTTTTTCCATCGATCTTCCTATATTGAGAGAAATGGAAAGCTTTTCCTTTTTACACATTCTGAACTCCAAACCATTATCCCGCCATTCTTGAAGGAGCACTTGCATACCCTAACTACCAGCCATGACCGCAGGCTGTCCTATACATATACATAATTGTTCCCGCCATTCAGGAGGTTTCCCCATGACTTGCTAATCCTTCAAAGGAGTTTTTCCGTGCAGAGGCCAAAATAGTCTTGTCTGCTACAATAAAGTAAGCTGCTCCAGTGACTGCATCCGCCCCCAAATAACATGCATAATAATAAGGTGTACTCAAATTCCATGCCAATAAGAAAGAAAAGAAACAGAGCAATATACACCAAAGGTCCAACTTACCTAAAGAGATGATATGTGCCTGAGCAGCATAGTTGAGATTCGCCCTTGCCCAAGGAATGGCCCGTGCTCCCATCAACTGTTTTCATAAATTCATATCAATTACATTGCACATATACTGAAGGGGCAATACTAATATTCAGGGCAAGGCATTAACTGAAGTAGTAATCAGTAGTACTGACCACAGGGATTGCAGATGCGATACATGCAATTGCTGCTGCCTTTGCCCCTTCTTTTACTCCATCTGTAAGCAAATACATGTCAATACCCACATTCACCAAACATAAACGATTCGCCCTGATTTCCGAACAGTTTTAACTAGTTTACATTGCCTTCAACACAGATCTAACCTAATGCTAATCTGATCAAATAAAAAGCGGAATAGTGGAAGGTAAGTATGAATGCAATGACTACCGTGTGAGCATTGCTTTGCTGTGAGTTGAGCAGTGGAATTGGGTGTAGTGAGACGAAAAGGCATGGAAGCCATGGCCATGTTCTGCCTCCTTACTGCCCACCAGTTGCGTGCGTTAATTGCAATACCCATAACTGAAAATGGGGTCGAAAAGGTTAAAAACTCTATTCTGTTCTGCCAAATTAACAGACAACTTAAACGCGCTCAGCTGCAGAGATAATGAAGCATGCGGGTATATATAAAAGTTTGCAGGAGTATGGTAGTTGTATGGGATTGAGCATAAACCGGGGTCCGCCGCGGAAAGCATCACTTTGGGAATGGACAGATATATTGAGTATTGTGGGTGCATCTGGTTTGGTGTCCCCTCAAAGAAAATCGACTCCATACGGCGAATACCGTCGCTTAGCCGGGAAACCACCCAGTTTTTAGTTGTTCTATGAACCTAACATTGAGAGATCGAGGGGCTCTGCCCTCCATCGATTAAGCTGTATTTTACAGACCCCGGTTTTGCTGCACTCGTAATGGTCACTGTTAAACACTTTACACTTCTCTCGATAGGATTGGTTGTCGAGAATAGAGTACAGAAAATTTATATTCATTTTTCCCCCGGCTGAAAATTTATGTACTTTACCTTTACCAATATGGGTTTTCTTTGAAGGCTTTTATTTGGAGCCTAGGGGCGAAGACCCAGTAGCCGCCAGGGCTAACTTCGCGCAACTGTAGAATTCAAATCGTATGTCGAATCGGAAAAAAAATTTATGGATTTTTTTTGCACATGAGTTAAGTGCTTATAACTAAGGTTTCAGCTTCTGGGCAATTCGATTGAATGCGGGAGCATTGGATATGTGCGCGGAGGTAAAAAAAAGTCACCTTTTAGAGAGCTGTTCCAGTAGTCGCTCGCTCTAATTTCAATCAATTAGAGCTGTTTTAGCACTTAAAATCCACTTAAATCAGTCACTTTAGCACTTAATGAGCGGCTATTGGTGTTTTTGTAATTAGTTATTCAATAACATAAAGTTTTTTAATGGATCAAAGTCAAATGTTTTTTGGGGGGTTAAGTGAACATGGAGGTGGCGGTTATTCAATGGCGGGCGGCTACTGGCTTTTCTCCCCTAGTTCTTTTTAAATAAGTTTGAAGTAGATTAAGCATACTTCTAGCAATTCAAATGGTCACGATAAAAAAATATTGTCAGTAATGAAATATTGTTGGCTTCTCATAATTTAGATTTTTGTAAGTCTGAAACAAACAAATTCAGTAAACTTTTAGCAATTTAGATGGCTATGAACAAAAAGACATTGTCAATAATTCAACCGGAATGGACTCCAAAACATGATAAAATAGCATTCAGGCAGTTGAATTGCATTCTTTCGATATAAGGGTGAAATATTTTTTTAAAGGTTGTCAAAAAGGAGAATTTACATAACAATATTGAGATTTTGTCCAACTTAAATTTTTTGATTAGGACATGCTGATCATTTGATAAATAAAAAACATATTTTTGTGAAATGTTGTAGTTGAGTTGTCGATGTATATAGAACAATATTGGACTTTTGCAAAATGTTATAGAGAGCTATTAAAAATTACTTTTTGTAAATGAGGTTGTACATCAAACCTAGACAATGCTAGGTGTATAAAATGCTAAGGTACACAAAATTTATTGTAAAAATGCTTCACCTATTTGGCCACATATTATAATCATTGCTATATGTGTATAAAATAGGTTGGTTGATAGGGTTTCAAAGAATTTTAAGTGTAGTTGATAGGTGTAAATCAAACATATTAGTATATGCTTACATTTGTTTAGTTTGTATAAAAATGAGATTTTGAATAATATGTGGAGATCTAGTGTGTGCCTTTTTTGGATTCAAATGTGTGAGATGCAAACAAATCTCACACAATTGAAGCAAAAAAATCTCAAACAATTGAATCCAAAAAAAATCACACTATTTAATATGGACCATGAAAATCTAATGTCTTTAATATGGAGATCTACTAACTTTTTTTAAAAAGCCAATATGTTGTATGTTATAGTTGTGATTGTCCCTATACAAATGCATGTGGAATATGCTTGAAGCTACAAGGCATGTAGATAAAAAAGAGAATTTATCAAAAACACTTCTTTTTTTTGAAATGGTGTTACATACATTTTACAACAATAATAAGCACACATTGTTTGGAATAATTTTTAACAAAATTTAGTTATACATAATGGAATTTTATTAAAAGTCTCAAAGAAAAAAATGCAATTGATATGAGTAAAGTTAATAAGGAATTGAAATAGATATCTTAACAATGAGAAATTAAAATTTGGAATAATGGCAATAGTGATGAGGGCTATCAAGAGCTATATATGATATAGGGCTAAGCTAGGGAAATGATAAGGTGATAATGATAATAATTTGGAAACATGGAAATTTGATTTGGTAATGAATAAGATAATTTTGTGCTCACACTTTCACTTCTAGGGTTTTGCAGCCAAAGAGGAAAGGGGCCAAAACTCCACTATTCACTCAAGAACACACCCTTGAGATTTCAATACAAAGGAGATTAAAATCTGACAAAGGGAGAGTTCTAGGGAAAAGATAACAACAAATGAGGGTTCACCACCAAGTGTAAACTTGGAAAATACAAGATGTTTGAAAACACAGTGTGATATGCAAACTAATACTAAATGACCTAAGAATGCAAGTAAAATGTAATAAAAAGTTGTGAAACTAGAGATGTGCACCTAGAAAGTTGTTGGAGATGAAATGGAGCTCTAGATCACTGAAAATTCCAATGTTGAAGCTGATTGGGAGTCATACGCCAGGCTGGGTGAATCAGTCCCATTTCGAGAAAAATGTGTCAGAACAAGTTTCAGCCAAAAGGGTACTTAGATCTGCAAAAATCCTGTTTAGGCCTAGACAGTGGGACTCATTTGCCAATAGTGGTGAATCAATCCACCTCTAGATTTCTATAAATTCAAAATAGGAAATTATAGCCCTCAGTCTGCTTTTCTGCTCCTGATACATATTCGAGTCTGAAACTATAGAATTCATCTTGTAGATATTCTCCAAGCTTCTCTTAGGACTTTGACAACTTTGACTTGCTTTGATCACTTTTCCAATCTTAACTTCTTGGTAAATTTGCAACCTAGCCCTGCAAATCACACACAAGAAGAGGGAAAAATGTTGTGGGGGTTTGCCTTGGTCAAACCCCTTGTTGGTAATTAAACCCTTGAAATGAAATGAAATAGAATGGAGAATGATGAATGAACAAATAATGATTTTGCAACTCACCAAACCCTAGCAATAAGTTGTTGCAAACATGTAAATAATGGCTCCAATGGATGTGGACTTGAACTCTAGCTTGATGTTGATAGATCTTGAATGTAATGCTTACAAATCCTACACCACAACTGTTAGCTCTAAAACAACATGATGCAAGCAATCTTTGACATGATGAATGACACTTGAAGAATCTCTTAATTACTTGATAATATACCCTTGAAATGCCTTGAATGCTCTTATGAATGCTCAAATTCTCTTTTGAACTATATGCATGAATGCTTGTAAAATTTTCCAGGTATGAAAATGAGAGAAAGAAGCTTATATTTATACTCAATTATGCAAAAAATCCCAAAATCACAACACTACAGGCCGACCTTAGATCTTGGAGAATAAGAACCCACTAGAATTTTGAATCAGATTTGAATTTTGAGTTAAAGGGGACTCATTCACCACCCTGAGTGAATGGGTCCCACCTAAGGGGACTCATTCGCCCATAATGGTGAATGAGTCCCACCTTAGGAATTTAAGGTGGGTCTCAGGATTCTGACATTTTGAATGATATTTTTTGGGATTTTTCTAAAAAGTACACATAAATAAGGCCTATGGATACAAAATGGGGCCAATTAAAGCATAAAAAAGCCCAATTATTAATGACAAGCCTAGAAAAGTGTGAAAGTGTGTTACAACACTTAGGTAAGGTACCATTTAAATCCTCTTAGTTCACAAAGTCCCAAGACCTAATGTGAATGTGTTATCCACATTACAACACTAAATCAAGGCAACATTAAGCTAAAATTCATAAGAAAAACCCAAATGAATGCGAAAAATGTCAAAGGACCCTTTTCTCGACATTACAAGTAATTTGGAAAGAGCCACCCCATGGCTAAAGATGGTAATCGACCCAATGAAAACTAGAAATTGGTTTGGTATAAAAATCTAGTTAGAGCCACCCCATGGCTAGAAATGGTAACCAACCTAATGAAAACTAGAAATTGGTTTGGTATAAAAATTTGGTTAAAGCCACCCCATGACTAAAGATGGTAACCGACCCAATGAAAACTAGAAATCGGTTTGCATAGATAGAAATTTGGTTAGAGCCACCCCATGGCTAAAGATGATAATGACCCAATAAAAACTATAAACTAGTTTGTTATAGAAATTTTGTTGGAGCCTCCCCATGGCTAAAGATAATAATTGATCCTATAAAAACTAGATGCTAGTTTAGTTTGGAAATTTGGTGGGAGCCACCCTATGGCTAACATGATAGCCAAACTTAAGTGCAGAGATTGGAAAATGAAAATTGATCTAGTATTTTGATAGGGGCCACCCCATGGCTAAATATGGTAGCTAGCCTTAGAAACTAGATAATGGTTATCATATGGTTGATTAGAGAAATGGCGTAGATAAGCTACATGGTAATGGAATAACTTTTCATCATCACAACCAAGGGGTAATGCTCAAATGAAATTGGTCATCATCATGGCTAAAAGGCCACATTCAAATATAAGGAGAAAAAGTGAATGATTTATGATACATGCCCCCTTAAGTTTACTAGAAAAAGAGCTTAGTGAATAGAGTTAATCAACACAAGGTAAATGATTAGGATAAAGTTGAAAAAGGTTAATGATAATGGATAATGACTTGAGCCAAGGACATGCACCCAATGGGATTGCAAGGGAATCTAGTGTCACATGCCTCCAAGTGATGGCATGATGTATCAATGGGTTAGGGGAACATCATGATTATGTCTCCACGAGTTGTCAAAAGATGTGAAATAAAAATTAAGATCTACCACTAGCAAATTAGAAATGGATCATATGGATATGACAATGATGATCTAATGTTAACTCTCTTAGAGTTATTTAAATATTTCTAATGGATTTAAGATGATTAATTTAAAATAAACTAGTATAACTTGATCAAAAGAAATGAAATAAATAATAATCTAGATTCACATATATAATTCTAAATATATTGGAATATGTCATCTTTGAATAACAACATATTTAATACTTATATGAATCAAACTACTTGAAGAACTATTGTCACCCTAAGAATATTTGAATGGTCTTGGCCCTTATAGCTACAACATAATCTAGGAGGAATAATTCAATTCAAAACACATCACATGTAAAACACACACAATAAAGAAACCTCTCAACACATAGATAGCCTAGAAAATCCTAGGTTTACCATTAACCTCGAGTTGGACACATTGTTTATGCCCCTTCTCAAATAGGTACCCATAGCCCACCAAGCCACCTTCTTGAACCTTGATTGGTCCAAAAACACCCATTTCCTCTTACTTTCATTTCATTGGAATAGGTTTATATATAATAACCAAAATGATGGAAATCAAATATATATTTTTTGATTAGACAAGCAAGGAAGGGCACTAATTTTGTATAGAAGCTAACAACAAAGCAAAACAACCTAGAGAAATATACTAGAAAAAATAACCACCAACAAAACAAAAAAAAACCTACTAAAACCAAAGCTAGCTAACCATAAAGGGACATCAATTATAGGCACGCAGGCTAGAAACAAGTTTACCATAAAGGAACATAACCCACTCATCATCATCAAAAAAATAGTCCAAAACTAAACTATCAAAAGGCCACAGGCCAAAAAGAGTAACCCATATAGTCCTTAAAACAAAATTATAAGCCATATAAAAAATAGTTGGCATAACTTAGCCAAACAAACAAAATACCAAAAAACCATAAAACAAGACAATTTCATTTTTTAGGAGTAACAATTATCTCCCAATTATCCCTAAGCTCAGAGATAAACTCCTTCCAATTAGTAGTGGCATCATCAATCCTCTTAGCAACATCTTTATCTTCCATAACCTTTCCTTGTCTCTTAAGCTATTTTCCAATCTTAGTTTGCCCATAAATAATACCCATAATAATACGTTTCATGATGCCATCAATAACCTTCATAAGAGTGCACATAGCACTTTCCAGCTCCTCCAACCTAGCTTGCAAAATATTAATTTGATTTTTCAAATCACCATTAGTATCATTTTTAATAACATCGATTGAGGTAACAGAGAAATCCTTATCAACCTCTTCTCAACCCACCACGAAAACTCCCCAAGTATCCTCATCACCATCAATGTCCTCCTCTTCCATCAGATTTTCCTCAACCTCCATATCCTCCTCATCACCCTCTTGTTCACTATAGTCTTCACGATCAATCCCTTTGATATCAACATCATTCACCATATCAAACTCATCATTTAGAGAGAAGGCCACATCCTCCCTCTCAAGAACAATATTCTTTCCCTTCTCATTAAATTCACCTTCTCCACATAAGTAACCTTAGCTAGGTAGATAGACCTACGCCTCCTAACTTAGAGGCACATAACCCCCGATCATTCAAATCCTCCTGACGATCTTTCTATTCACCTTCATGATCCTTAGTGATATTAATTACATTTTCTATTTTAGGGGTTTTATGCACCAACTCTCTTATTTTAGGTGGTTCCAACATTAAGGGAGCGTGTTTCCTTTTTTCAGGGGTAATTTTTATCAAATCCAATTCCATAATAGCTTTAGCAAATTTAGAATTGCGGCTCTTAAATTTTTAGAGATAACTTTTTTACCTCCTGAAGCTTGGTTCTTATCAGGGGAGGGATGTTTACTTTCAATAAGCTCAATCCTAATAGCAGATGTACAAATATTATGTTGGCCACAAGGAATATCAGCATGGATAGCATTCATAGGAGGGTTCTCATGGCCTAAAGTGTAACATAACCAAAGTTTACCCAACAATTTTCACCTAAGTTTTAACTTAGAAAGTAAATAACACAAGTTCTCAATACATAGACATATTTTTTTTTCCTTTTCATTAGCACAATTGCACATTGCATAAATGAAATAACCTTACATAATTCCAAATAGATGAATCTCATCTTTTCAAATACATATTACAATTGATCCATGATCATGTTCATATAAAATTTGAAAACTTACAAGAATTCAAGGTCGAGGTGTCCATCGATGGATTAAACTTCTTCAGTTCCACAAGACTCAACAGTTGCTTGCAAGAGGGAGAACATCAACCAATGCTTTTCCACCAACCACAAACATAGGTGGTCCCCTGCACATCTTCCTACCTGATAAGATGGCCCTACCCTTCAACAAAGAGTTTGGTATGAAAGCCACAAATAATACACATCTAATATTTGATGTTGTGTCTTACATATCTAGTACACCCATACAACATGGATACCCTCAAAACATGCATGATTCTACTAAATATTATATAATCCTAAACCATAGTGAGTTGACTAAGTGTAAGCAACAAACTTTACACAGGTACTCTAGAAAAATATTTCATATATATATATATATAATCCACTTTCTATGAAGCAGTGTCGTATATTCACCCACCCTTACTCAACTTGGGAAGTCTACTGACCTGAGTGAACTCTTCTCTTGGTTTTAACAATCATAAAAATGTGTTGACACACTAATATTGATTTAATTCTATCAAATAGGTTTAACACAATCTCTTGAATACTTGGTTACATACTTGTAACACGCTAGGTCTAGCTATCAAGCCTCTTTTCAAGTTATTTCTTTTTAATCATGGAAGTAAATACTCACTTACTTAATATATAATTAGTTAAATTCTAATGATTCATGTCACCGACTACAAACAATTGGTCTCAATCTAAACTATTGTCAATATTTTGATATGAATAATAATTTAGAACTAAACTTGATTTGAAAAGCTAAACTTGATTTGAAGATTACTTATTCGTATTGAGTTTCAAAATATTTTTTGTCATATCTAGTTTGGCTCCATCCTTCTAGGATTCCATAACCAATCCGATTATCCTTGAAATTAAATCTCATACTTAAAGTCTTATGTTTATAGTAACATGGCCAATAATAGTAAGTGTGGCAACGAAAAAAGTATCCCTCTATATTTTCGCACTTAATTTGGGAATGATTAACATTAAAATGGACTTAATGATTCCTTGATCTAGTGTTGTAATGTGTTTTACACATTCACATTGGATTTAGGGCCCTTTTAAGATAAATAGACCTAATTTTACCTTAATTTAATGTTGTAAAGTGTAATACTCCCATATTGATTGATTAGATACTTGTGATACTTTTGAGATTGTGGACACTCTGTGTTACTCTGTGTGGTGGTTTTATTTTTGAGCATGTGTGGTTTCTTAGCCGATTTGTTTACTGCCCTTGGTGTTATGTGTGTAGCAATTGATGATATATTATGCATAGATGTTTTAATTTATTATGTAATGATAAGTTCTTAATTTATATACATTAATGGTATTATGTTTACGCAGACATGTTAGTATTTTATGGTGGAAGGATGGAGTAGTACCACTCGCTTGCGAGTGCCCTATTACCCCGCTATTTCCTTTCACCATGTGTTTTTTTAATGGAGATTATATGTTACTTGACGTTTAATTGTTTGCAGGATTGCAGGACTAAAAGTCTCGACTCCACCTGCTTCGGCAGGACAGGGCGAGCACAAATTAAGCCCAACGGGTACGATGTGGTTAAAAAGGAGTTGTAAGGAAGGGTTTCCCGACCCAAGTCCGTCATTCATATGAGTTTATTTAGTCATATGTTGATCCGATTTTGTCTTGTTATTTCGATTGTTTTGAGTTAGATGATTTAATTAATTAATTATATTGGTGATGGTTAATTTAATTATTTTGGAATTAAAAATTTTGAGTTAAGAAGTATTGAGGTTCAGTCATGTTTATTTGAAAGTTAATTATTAATAAAAATTTGTTTTAAATCAAATTAACTGGTAGTAACTTTTAAAACGAAAGGAATCATTGTTAAAAAGTAAATTAATAAATAACTGTAACTTGTTGGCGGTAATTTAAATAAATAAATAAATACATAGGTAATAATTAATTTAAGCGGGAGTTCCTATGGAAGAAAATTAGTTATTTTGTAAATATTCCACTGGAACGGAAGAGAAAGAGTTGGGCGGTTGTAAAGATATTCTTTAAATGGGAAGGAAAAATCTTGGAAAGGGGCTGGAAAAATTGATTTCGGAAAGAAAGCTGTAAGAAAGAGGGCCAACATGCGAAGAAGGGGAAAAAGCGTCTGTGGGGAGTTCTTCTTCAGTCGTAGGACGCCAAGTTTCTCTTAAAATTTCTAATCTAATTGTTACGCTTTTGTTCTAGTTGTTTATGTTGTTTGAATCTCGGGATGTGATAAATTTTGTGGCAAAATTCTGTCTATAAAGATTTTTGCAAATTTAACACTTAAATCAGGGAAAATATGAGTCAAGATTTCCTAAATGCAATTTACTTGAGGAAAACGTAATTGATAGAGAATTGGTAAAATGTAATTAAATTTTGCCCAGTACTGGAATTTTTTTTTGCCAAAATAAAATATTGGTTTTGGGGAACGGTGAATCAGGGTTAAAACGGGTACATTTACTTATCTATTTATATATTTATTTATTTTCTTTGTCTTTGTGGATTCACTGTTATATAAGTATATAAATGTTTGGGTGGATATAATTCTCCCTTTTATTTTACTGGGAAGTGTTTTATTTTGGTGAGATTGGGTAGTCTTTATTTAGAACAGAAGTGTGTTATTTTACCCTGTGGGCGATAGGATGGATGGTAATACCGTAAAAATTTATTGGTTATTTTATACGAAATTCATTTATTATAAATTAACATTTATATTTATTTATATTGAGGAGGGACATTTGTAGTTGATTCATTTCTTTTGAATTTAATAAAAGATAATATTTATATTGCTTCGTTATTCGTGGGATTTACTGTGTCGAATCTTGGTTACGTGGATTCTGGAATGCTGCGCCCTTATGCTGATACAGTTTTAATATTATTTTCCCCGTCCTCCTTAATGAGTGTTTGCAGAAACCATAGTGGGAGTTGGAGTCGAGTCTTGCACATAAATTTGTATATGGTAAATCCTTGAATTAGAAACCGTAACCTTAGTATGCCCGTGTTCTGGTTCGCGCCTATGCTTCCGTCTTGGGCCAGACTCCTGAGAGTTTGTATGGGTTAAGGGCATCGGCGATCATTCTTTTCCCGATCTCCGCTTCCAGCAGTGGCGCACAGGAATCTCATCGCTCTTTCCCTAGCGCCGTGTCTGATGTGGTCCATATGTTTTCCTTTTTCGTTGCAGGGGTTTCTGTGAGTAAAGGTTCGTTACCGGTCCTCTCTTTTGTTTGACATTCGCTGTTTAGTGTGCGCCGTTGAGGAGTGAAATTAGATTGTTATTCCAGGGCCGTCCGCCCTTCTTCCGCATGGAGTTCGCTGTATATCAAGTTCCCTTTTATACTGTTAAATATTTCTTGGGTGTTACATTCGCTGGTATTGTGTACGATGTTAAATGTTTTCGTCTGTGCTGTGTCATTTCTGTCATAGATATTTTGGACTCGGTAATGTGCATCAACCAAATGGTAGAGTCCGTATTCATTAGAGTGTAAAAAAATTTTTTTTTTGGACGCCAATTTCGGGGTATATATTATAACTACTGATTTGTAGTATTGTGTCTTATGTGCATAGTAGGCTATATTAATCTTTCTTTTCGTCTTTGGGTGCTGTGTTTAATCGGTAAATTTTGGTAGTTTTCTGCCTGTTTCTGTGTCCATATTTCATTGGTCCATGATATGTATATATGCAGATTCTAAAATTTGTAATTGTGTTGCGGGTGCCAAGTTTTAGGGAAATTCCTAATTATTTAATGATTGCTGCGCGTGGTATTTTCTCCTTGTATAACATGATTAATCTAGGATGCTATTTCCTTTATATTCAGTCATACATGATATTTGTATAGGCATTGAGTTAAATTTAATATTAATGTTAATACTATATAGCTATAGGTGTAGATTTAAATATGGGTAAATTGTGACTTCACTGTAAGTTAGATTTAAAATTTTATAGTATCATAAAAGATCTGTTGCAAGTAGATTTAAGTCATAGACCACTAATCTGAAATACAATTATAATTACATTTATCCGCATATAAATATATGAAAATTGTAATTTACTTGTAGGGCAGTTTTAATTTGATAATAAAAGATAGATTACAATAGTGTTACTCATTGAATATTGTTTCTTAAAGTATATATATATATATGTGTCGATTTTATATATGTAAGTTGTACTCTGTTTTAAGTTAGTTTTAATTTGATAATTTGGGAAGATAGTGTAATTGTTTTATGTCATTAAATGGAGCATTTCTTTAAGAAAATAAATGTAACGTTGAGACATAACATTAAATTAGATGTCTAAATTGTTGGAATTTTTGCGTATCAAAACGGGTTGTATTGAATTATTGTTTATGAATTATTTTGAGTAATATCATTTCATGAATGATGGGGATTCTCTTTTGTTGGGGAAAACCTTAGAAGTGTTTTATTTGGTTAGGAACCTAAGTGATTCCAGAGGTGGGATAAGGTGGTTGCCTTTGATTTTACTTGAATTTTGACTTGAGATGTCTGTGGTTGGTTATACGTTTGGATTGTACCGAATTGTGGAAGTGATTCCTTGTAGTTAGTGAGATGGTCATGCCTCACGTTTGATTGTTCTTTGATGTAATTATTTTATCTTGTACAATCCTTGTTGTTATTATGCTGTGATTGAATGATTAGAGGGAGTGGCTCTGAGTGGGCGGTCGGCGCACAAAGGGGCGCCAGGGTAGCCCTCGTCAGAGTGAATTTAATAAGTGATAATTTAAATAATTAACTAGGATTGGGTGGTAACACACTAAAAAGATAATTATTGCCTCATCCGCCTTTGAGTGCTACCACAGACTAAAGGGGATTGAGAAGGCCATGGTTGGCATGTTCGTTGCCTTGTCTTCTCGAAGGGTAACGGATCCGCATGAGCAACCCTATGGGGCGGTTCCTTGAAATAGGTAGCCTGGATAACCATAGATGGAGGCGGTTCCTAGTGCTTGGTTGCCTGGATAATCCGTCAGTTGATGGAGGCGGTACCTTGCAATAGGTAGCCTGGAGAATCCATGTTAAGCCATGCGATGACACTTCCCTCTAACATTCATGTTTATGTTGTCTTTTGGAAATCCTCTGGAATCAGTCACTTGTTTCGTATTGATGGTTTTAGTGTTGTTCGAATTTGGATACTTTGATGTGTTGTGTGAGTTTATGTTTTGTCGGTCTTGGTCGGGAACCTCTTCCTTTGCAACTCCTAGCACGGGGGTGGTCGGGTGGATCGTGTTCCATACCCCGTTGGGAGCTTCTCTTTTATGCAGGTTCATTTTGCGGTTTTGAGTTGCAATTTCAGTGGATTTTGTTCGTGGGTTCCAGATCTATGCATTTATGTGGATTCTTTTTATTGATGTATCATTCCCACCTAGTTGGGAAAGTCTTGTATAATTCTGCACAGGGTGCTATTGTTATGTAATCTTATGATGATGCAATGTGCTCTAATTGTAACCTCGGTTTTGAGGAGAATTCATAATGATGTTGTAACTTTGGTTATTATTTTATCATGTTCTTATTTTGTTGTTACTGATGTAATTACTGTTATGGATGGATGAATTTATGGATCATGTAATAGTTAGGTAAACATTTATATTAAGTAACGAACTCGCGTTCCTCAAAGGATTAAGCTGTGCAACTTGATTAATGATTATGTTAGGTTATTTATTACTCTTTTCTATGTAAAAAAAAAAATTGGTTGCATTTTACTTAATTCCTTTGGGGTTGCGTGGCGGGGCGTTACATAAAGTGTATTCATTTACAACTTCACATTAAGTTTTGGTCCCTTGTAAACTAAATGAACCTAATGGTTCCTTATTTAGGGTGTTGTAAAGTGTATCCTAACACTTTCACACTAATCTATTGTTTTCATTATTAGTTGGGATTCTTTTTTGCCTTATTTGGCCTTTTTTTACATCCACAAGCCTTAATTAATGCATCTTTTCGAGGATAATCCTAACATAAACCAACATCCAATTATAATTCATGTATTTTTTTATTTTATGGCCTAGATTTAGTGATTTGGGACTCATATTCCATCTTGGGCGTATGAGTCCCACCTAAGTTTTGAGGCCCCGATATGTATTTCACATCAATCTAAGCATTTCTTAAAAAATGTGTCCCAAAGCCTAGCCTAATGGGACTCATATGCCACAACCGATGTATGAGTTTTGTGTGGCTTAAAATTAAATTAAATTAAAATTCTTGGCTATATTTTATTCTCCTAGATCTGATGTCAGCTTGTGGTGTTGTAATTTTGAGGAATTCGACATAAACAAGTATAAATACAAGGTTATTTCACTCATTTTCACTTAAGACTTTCAATAGAGCATGCATTATAGCAAATTTGACTTTAGAAGAGCATTCAATAGTTTACAAGAGTATTCAAGAGAATTCAAGAGCATTTCTAAGGCATTCAAGGGTAGATTTCTTCATCATTTGTTGTAGCAATTCAAGATCCATCATCATGTCCAAGTCATTAGGCATCAAGCATGTTGTTGAGCTAGTGTTGTGATGTAGTATTCAAAATCCATTTGCAAGAATTGTTTCAAATCCAATTTGAGATCAAGATCTACATTCTTCATGGCCACTTCATGATCGATTGGAGATTTACATTCCATGATATCATCTAAGGTATCATCATTTCATGTTTCATGTCCTTATTTCAATGTTTCAACATTTGGTTTAATTACCTAAACAAAGTTTGAGCAAGGAAAACCCCTATTCCCTAACAAAACAACACTTTTTATCTCTTTCTCTCTCTTTGTGTGATTTCAAGTTTATAGGTTGAAGACAAAGTGGATTTGAAGCCTTCAAAAGTATCAAGATTGCAAAGTTTTAAAAGCTACAAAAGTTGGGTGCTACCACAATAGTGGTTTACAATTTCTAAGAGATCTTGAGTTTTGCTTAAATCACATATTTTTAGAAAATATAACGATTTAAGCCTTGAAATTTTCCATTTAAATTATTCCAATTGAAGAGGGTTTGATCAAACCACCTTAGACCAAGCCCCCTTGGATAGAACCCCACCAGTTTTAAACCATACCTATAACAAAGCCTCCTTTACACCTATCAAAATGCTGATAAAAATCCACTTTTGATTTACCTTTTGGGGGATCAAATGAATTCATTTAAAATTTATTTTTTTGTATGTAGTCCTTATTATAAGCTTCCAAAAAAGTATAATTTTAATAAAATTTAATTTGATTATTATATTTATTTTTTATTTCTTGTGAATGTAAGTTTTTCACTGAAAATCAACCTCTCTATTTTACACATGTGGAAAAATAGTAGATTATAAAAAAAAAATTAAAATATGAGTGCACCAGATATTAAAGTCCTTGATCCAACAAAAAAAGAAAAAATGAATTTCGATACATACAATAAAAGTTACGTGTTATACGATTGTGCTATGTCTAAATTGTAATTGGTTTGACTTCAAAACTTGATTAAAGAAAAAATATTCAATAAAAAAATATCTAACCAAGTTGAAGCACTAGATATGGGAGTTTCAAATCTAAATTTGAAAGAATTAGAATTTTATCCTTCATGGAAAAAAATTTATCCATTATACGGTGAGCGTCACTTTTTAAAAATGATGTTTTCTGAAAAAAATAGTTTTCGAGGGAGATGGAAAAATAAGTGCAATCTAATTCCAAAAATTTTGGAAAAAATATATTTAGAATCTATAGTAAAAATCTCACAAAAATCTAGTCAAGCATCATCTTCAAATTCCTCACAGTTTAGCTGCTATAGGTGCTCGAAAGTGAATATTTAGTTAAAAAAATTTACTTCAGTGTCCAGTTTTGCCAAAAATTGTAAACCACTATTGTGGGATCACCCAGTTGTCAAGGCTCACAAAAACTCAGATCTAGAACAAGATATCCAACTTATCTGCATGAAACCAATGGGAAAATGATTATTTGATCCATCTTTAGAGGCTCACAAAGTTTCGCTTCAAATTGCTCCTAGGACACTTCATGAAAAAATGAGACTAATACGCCACTTGTGGTGTATGAGTCCCAACATACATATTTTTGGGTATTTTCTATAGATCTTGATTCAGCAGTTCCAAATTCACATTTCCACCTAGAAACCCTAGTTTGGGAATGATATTCCCAAACTAGCATATGAGTCCTAGTAGGCTTCAAACAACTAGATTTCAAGGTTTCAAAGCTCATTTTGACCACGTCATTCTTCCATGTACACCTATGTTCATTCTTAGTTTGTTATCCTGATTTTTAGTTTCATTTACTAGGTTATTTAGTTAGGTTTTGCATAGTACTTTTCATGTTTCATTAATCTCTTTTCTTTCCAAGCCCTAGCTTTGTAGTGAACCCCCTTTTAATCTCTAATCACACACTAGGACACCCTATTGCAAGATCTCTTCCCCCCTTTCTATATTTGGATTGAGATCTCTAGGGTTTCCTTGAATGAAACATGGAGAAACCTGTTAGCTCTATCCCTCAAAACATAGGGCCTACATTTTTCTATATTTTAGTAAGTCAGCATAATAAGTTATTTAAATTCTAATACATTCAACTAAGTGGGTAAGTGCATAAAGATGAGGGGCCAAAAAGGGGTCTTAAGTGGCCACTTGTTTTTTGAAATCAAGAAATATTGACCTTGGATGAGAAATTGAGGATAGTTACACTAAAAAATTTAAGATGCAACAAAAACAAGGTTCATAGTTGTTTGAATCTACTTTCTAAACTACTAATTTTATTTGAAAATGGTAGAGATTAAGGGGTTCAAAAAAGGGAGCCACAAAAATTGGTCCTATTTTTGTCATTTAAAGATATAACATAACATCTGTTGTGACTCCCTCAAAAGGTTAACTTTTTTTTAGTATTTTTATCTTTTTCTTTGAAAATATATCTTTATCTTTCTCTTCCAGTGAAATTATATACATGAAATACAAATTTGAGTATAAATGACATTTAAATATGGAAATTTAGTTTCTTATACTTTAAAGTTATATTTCATGTATATAGTTTTAATATGTTTAAGAATGTTTTCATCTCTCTAGGAGTTATAATGCAAATTCTAGGTTTTGGAAGATCTTACAAATTTTTAAACAGTCAAATTTTAGTAATCAACAAGTCAAAATTTAGTATTCAATAGGCTCCCATCATCTTCCTTTCTCTTTCTCACCATCTCCATCCCTTTATCTACCTCTCTCCCCTGATCTCAAGATCTACCTCTCTCTCTCTTTCTCTCTCTCTCCTTCCCTCTGTAATTCTACCTCACCTCTCTCTCTCCCTACCTCTTGCTCCCTCGCTCCCTCCTTCCCTCTCCACTTCTCTCTGGGTAAGTGCACAAAGTTGAGTCCACAAAATGTGGAAGTTTTTTCCTTAGCCAAAAAAATGAAATTGGCATTGCAAAACTAAGATCCCAATTCTTATAAACGGGATCTCGATTTTAAAAAATCGGGATCCCAAACCTAAATGTAAAATGAGATCCCTCTTTTTAAAAATTGGGATCTTGTTTGTTAAAGGGTCCTGAACTGGTGGATAGGGATCAAGATCTCGTTTTGTAATGGTATTTATTTTTTAATAACGAACAAACCTGCATTTTAGCAGAGCACAAAATCTCGATTTGTGAGCAACAACGACCTCATAAACAACCTCCAGGTACCTGTCCACCCCCATTTTTTTGCATTTTTGCATTTTTTATTGAAATTGTCAATAGAATAATTGATTTTAGCATTTTTTTTAATTTATTTAACGTTTTAAGCATTTTTTTTCTTGTTATAGTAGAAATAAGGAATTGTAGAAATAGATGAAAAAATTCAATGAAACCTGAAGATATTGAATAGAAATGAAAAAATGAACCTTGAATTGTATTTTAGAAACAAAATTTAGCTTTTGAAACCTAAATTGTTCAATCAAACCAAAAAAAAAAGTATTTGAAAACCCTAATTGAAATGAAACAAAAAAATTGCATTTCAAAACCCTAGAAATTGAAATGAAGTAAAAAAATTGCATTTAGAAACCCCAATTCAAATCAAACAAAAAAAGAATTTGAAAACCCTAGTTTGAAATGAAACAAAAAAATTGTATTAAAAACCCTAATTTCTTAGAAATTGAAATCCTAAATTGAATTGAAACAAAAAAAATTGCTAAAACCCTAAATTGAAATCGAACAAATCATTTTGATTTTGAAAACCCTAATTTTGAGCTCATTTCAAATTCATTTGCATTGCTTAAATGTTTCAAATTTCATTTGCATTGCTTCAATGTTCCAAATTTCATTTGCATTGTATGGAGAAAACAATATGTTAAACTTCAATTTCAATGTTAAATTATAATTAGATTAGAAAACAATATGTTAAAGAATAGTTGCAATTCATAAATTTTATCAATGTTTGTTTGCAAATTAAGTTAGCAAATTCGTAAATCCAAGTGTACAATCGATTTCCAATTGTCACTTAATTAGATAGTATTCAACATTCATTTCTATTTTATGTTTTGATCTTTCTTAGTCATGCCTTGTTTCCATTTATTGTTTGCATGTCTTGTCTGTTGTCTTTTGACAATCTTAACCCTCATTCTAGTCAATTACTTGTTAATTAGGCTTCTAGTTTAGTCTAAAATCTCAATTTTTGCACTAGTTACCTATACACTAAAAGAATCTAAATATTTTTCTTTTCTTTCTTTTAGGTTCTTTCAATTCCAAACAATCAAAAATAAAATACTTGATTCAACATTAACTAATTCTATATTATACATTTTATATCATAAAATTCATTTAAGTGGGAAATATTAATTAAAAAAAATGTTAAATAAAATAATCTTATATTCAATTAAAATAATATCTAGTAAAAATATACATCAAACTCAATCTTAATAATTCATAATTATGTGTTTCTATTACATAAATAGTCAATCTATTCATAAAATAAAAAATATTCATAAACTAGGCACTAACTTGCAAGTCCATTATTCCAAGGGACACCCAAACTTCACCCTAAGTTCGCTAAACCCTAAACCCTGAACTCTAAAATATAAACCCTTACACTAAAGCATTCATTTTGTCCTAGGACCTTAAAATGAAATTTGGTTGCCTTAGGTAACTCCACCAAATTTTATTCCCTTAAGCCATGCCATTTTTTCATAGGACCTTACTACAAGGATCCCCTTAAGCCATCCTATTACCCTAAACCCTAAACTCTAAACTCTAAAACCTAAACCCTAAATACATCATTTTTTCTTGGTCCCTTAATGAAATTTGGTTGCCTTGGGCAATTTCACCAAATTTTATTCACTTGAGCCATGTCATTTTGTCCTAGGACCTCACTATCTACATAGATCCCCTTAAGCCATCCTATCACCCTAAATCATAAATCGATGTCTTAAGGGGCCCTAATATGACATTTCTTAAGGGGATTAAAGAAGTTCTCAAAATTTGGTGAAGTTTCCCAAGGCAACCAAATTTAACAATAATAAGATCGTGCAAGATTATAATATGAATGAGATTTTATGATCTAGGTTGGTTAGTTGAAACAAGAGCTATCTCAATCAACTGTTCCACAAGAAAATGTTCTTTACTAACTTGCAAGTTCATTATATTCCAAGGGACACCAAAACTTCACCCTAAGTTCTGTAAACCCTAAACCCTGAACTCTAAAATCTAAACCCTAAACACTAAAGCATTCATTTTGTCCTAGGACCTTAAAATGAAATTTGGTTGCCTTAGGCAACTCCACCAAATTTTATTCCCTTACGCCATGTAATTTTGTCATAGGATCTTACTACATAGATCTCCTTAAGCTATCCTATTACCCTAAACCCTAAACTCTAAACTCTAAACCCTAAACCCTAAAGCCATCATTTTTTCTTAGGATCTTAATGAAATTTGGCTGCCTTGGGAAACTTCACCAAATTTTATTCACTTGAGCCATGTCATTTTGTCCTAGGACCTCACTAGACATAGATCCCCTTAAGGCATCCTATCACCCTAAACTGTAAATCAATTTCTTAAGGGGTCCTAATATGACATTTCTTAAGGGGATCAAATAAGTTCTCAAAATTTGGTGAAGTTGCCCAAGGCAACCAAATTTAACAATAATAAGATTGTGCAAGATTATAATATGAATGGGATAAATCATGATCTAGGTTGATCAATTTATAGTTTAGGGTGATAGGATGGCTTAGGGGGATCTATGTCTAGGAAGTTCCTAGGACAAAATGACATGGCTCAAGTGAATAAAATTTGGTGAAGTTGCCTTGGACCTTAATGAAATTTGGTTGCCTTGGGCATCTTCACCAAATTTTATTCACTTAAAATCCATGCCATTTTGTACTAGGACCTTACTACATAGATCCCCTTAAGGCATCCTATTACCCTAAAACCTAAATCCTAAATTCTAAACCGTAAACGCTATAACATTCATTAATTGTCCTATATTAATAGTTAATTGTGTTTTCATTCAAGTAACATGCCTTAGACATAAATGAGGCTTACATATTTTATCATTTGTATTCAATTAGGCCGTTTATATTGAATGATTTAAGGGCATTTCCTAAACATGTATCTTACATTTTGAAATTACAAATCTAATGCAGGTTCACTCGTATCTTAGAGATCACATGGATTGATTCAATAATGTTTGCAATCCACCTCTGCGTCATCCATCTCCACCACCTTCACCTCCACCTCTACCCACTCCACCTCATAACCCCCCACCTCCACCACTTGAAATCGACGGTGCTCATTTGCAAGCACAAATCAATTCCAATGTTAGAACCATCCAAGATCGAATCAACATTATTCAAAATGAAGAATGTGTAGCACCACCTGTGAGAATGATTGCATCTAGGATGCAAACCATTGTTGATGCTGTCAGGGCTATGGATGGGATCTTAGATGAGCATCAACAATGGCTAGAGGAGAGGAGAACTTCTGATTCTGAAAAAGGAAAACACAAAGAAATGAAGAGATGCAATAGAGAGCCACAATAGTTTCTAAATTAAGACAATGGTCTTAAATAGTTATGAATTTATGAATTTGGTGAGTGATGGATATTTTGTGTGATGAATTTATAAATTTGGTTGGATGGATATTTTTATTGATGTGAATTTATAATTTTGGTTCTAGATGGATATTTTTAGTGACGTGAATTTACAATTTTGGTTCTAGATGGATATTTTTAGTAACATGAATTTATGAATTTGGTGGAATTTATGAACTTATAATGATGAATTTATAATAGTATATATTTTATGACTATCTACTAGATCATGATTTCTCCTGTTGGAAAATTTTAATATATATATGCGTTAGACATAAAATGAGCTTTTTGTGAATGTTTCAAGTTTATTGTTTAGTATGTACACATGTATTAAAATTGCATATAGTTCTTAAATTTTGAAATTTGTATGTATGTACATAGTTTAGTTTAATGATGTATGCATGCAAATTATGCATCGCATTTTTTATTTTAAATGTATGTGCATGTTAAATTTTGAATTTTGTATGCACATGCTCAAGTTCAATCAATGTATATGTGTGTTTCAATTAGTATGTACACATGTATTAAAATTGCATATAGTTCTTACATTTTGAAAATTGTATGTATGTACATATGATGTATGCATGCAAATTATGCATCGTATTTTTTGTTTTAAATGTATGTACATGTTAAATTTTGAATTTTGTATGCACATGCTCAAGTTCAATCAATTTATATGTGTTTCAATTTTATATGATCTTAATATATGTATGCACATCCTATTTAAAAAAAATTGCATGTGCATTTCAAATTTAACTATTTCTTGTAATTTTTAAAGTTTGTATGTTAATTTTGTATAATTTAATGCAGGTGCACACTTATATCTCATATCATGGATAATTTTAACATTGATGATATCATCAATTCACCACCTCAGCCACAACCACCTCCACCTCCCCCTCCACCTAATATGCCACCTCTAGCACCTGTTGCATCTGATGAGGCTCGCTTGGGAGCATGCATAAATGATCAGGTTGCATCCATACAAAATCAAATCAATGCTATGCAAAGTCAAGCATTGATTCCACCACATGTGAGATGTTTTGCATCTGCGATGCAAAAGGTTGTGGATGCCATCAGGACCATTGATTATGATCTAGATAGGCATCGATGAGATAGAGAACAAATGAGACAATTTTATGCTGACGGTCTCTCTTATAAACAAAATTTAGACCTTAAAATAATGAAATCCCACCTAGCCCCCTACTTTCTTGACCCCGTTACTTGACAACCCATTCCTCCCAAAAAATCTAGAATATCAATGAGGTGGTGCATACATCCACATATGAGTGCACATTTTTGGGATCAATGGTATATGGTTTCTGATAGTCCCCCACACGCTAATTAGGAGTGCCCATTGTATTTTTTGAGGAAATTGTAGAGTTTGTTATGGGGCAAAAGCCCAATTATTTGATTTTAAATTATTTCAGGGTGTTGGTGGCAGCATGCCACAACAGAGGTTAGGGGCAAGGGTTGATCCCTAACACCCCATGCATGCACAACCCCTTGTTGCTGCTCTTGCTCCTCCCATTCTTGCACTTGTGCATCATCGAGTTGTGGTATCGACATTAGGTTCCCTTAGTACACTCCCAGGAGACCTTGATCAACATGCTTCTGCAATATTAGGCGGGGAGCATAGAGATGATGATTGTGGAGGAGTGTTTTATGGAGCTGGTCTGAGTACCACTCGAGGAGTGTCAGGGCTCGTCCCACATGTATGTACTAGTTTCGATCAAGTATGTTATGGAATTGATCAGGCCACACCTAGTTTAGGTGGACGTGGCAATTCTGGTGGTTCATTTGGTCACATAAGTTCATGTGTAGAGTTTCTTACAACAAACCATCACCCTAAGGACATTGCGACAAAGGTATAAATATGCATCTACACATTCATTTTATAATAATTTTGATGAATGTATATATCAAAGAAAATTTTGCAATACATTTTAACAATCAAACTGTTTGGTGTACAAATGACACTAATGATGGGGCAATCATCCATTCCACAAGTACATACATTGACACCAGTCCTACTCGGCAACCCTTATGGGGTATTTTGATTTCAATTTTTTAAATTAAATATATGAAATGATTTTAAACTTGAGTTTTAAATTTATAATTGAATCATATATATGTTTGAAATATTTATGTTGGTTTAGGCGAGTCAATCGGCTTCCACATTGATTCCACTCGAGGGGTTGTCAAGCACTCCTCCACTATCGAACGTCGTAGATCAGGGGTAGGTACATTTATAAATTGTAAATTGTTTAACTTACATTAGTGTAGTTACAATTATGAATTGTGAATTCACTATATATGAAATGTGCATGTACACTTGTAAATATTATAAGCGTTAAATGTCTACATGTATGTCTAGGTTGATACCACAATGAGAATGGACATCATGCAAACATTAGATGTTGTGGCTACTCGTGAGGCCTCTGATTTTTTAGGTTGTTTAAAAAAATTTCTACACAAAAATGTGCAAACTTGAATATATATATATAAACCTAATTCAAGTATACATGCTTTAATTTTGATCTTGTAGGACTTTGTTAGTGCAACTTTCAGCCCTGACCCAGACATAGTTTCACCTCCAAGAGGACATGCAGAGCAGGCTCCAGATCAAATGGTAATTTAATTTTTTTATTATATTTAAAGTCAATTATAAATTATATTTTCTGAATATAACTTTAATTTTAAATTTCAAATTAAATATATATATATATATATATATATATATATATATATATATATATATATATATATATATATATATATATATATATATATATATATATATATATATATATATATATATATATATATATATAATATGAGCTAATACATGTTTTAAATTCTATTTCTTTTATAGCATGAGACACATCTTGTAGTTGAGCATGTACAAATAGGTCTTGGAGAAGAGGGTGCACAACCTCAGAATACGGTACAATTAAAATATGATAAATTATAAATTAAATTGAATTAAATCATTTTTAATTGTAGACTTGTACATCTAATTTCAACTTTTTTTGTCTTGTTTATGTAGATTGATTCAGAGAATTTAGAGGTTGCTTCAGGTGCACTAGAGTATCTAGACCCATATATGATGGTAATTTAATTTTATGATGAATTATAAATTAAATTGTCATTAAATCATTTTTCATTGTCTTACATCTAATTTCATCTTTCTCTTGTACAAAGTGTTTCAGGTCATCCACATAGTCTGCATGGCGTGAAGAGGTCTCTTGATTATAGAGACAATACATGACCTAGAAACATGATTTTATGGGTTATATTTGTTTATTTCATGGACTATATTTCTGGTTTCTCATGTACTCTATTGGACTTTATATTTCATGGCTCAAGTACTTAGTTGGAATTTAGTTCATGGGTTGTACTCTGATGGACTTTATTTCATGCGCTTAATATATTGGTTTCATGCACTTAATATATTTACATAAATTATGGACTTTATTATTGTTTGAAATTTTAATTTATGCATGTACATTTATGCATTTTATGTTCATAGTCAAGACATTAATATAGGACATTAATGTGAAATTAAATATAAATATGAAATTAAAGTTGAAATTAATAAGACATTTTAATATTTATACTTTACAAATTTAGTGATCTCATACATGATATACATGATATGTACATTCAATAATTAGCAATAATTAGTCAATGAACTTATTCAATTCACGTCAATCAATAATTGGTCAATAATTCATAATTTACAAACAAAAGCAATCCGTTTATATATTGGAAAGGATACAAATTTAAGAAATAAACAATACCATACAAGATTAGAGAACAAATGCATTAATAAATTCTATAAATAATAGCAGGGTGATCCCACAATAGTGGTTTACAATTTTTGGCCAATCTGGACACTGACTTTTTTTTTTTTAACTAAATCTTCACATTCGAGCACCTATAGCAGTTAAAACATGAGGAATTTGAAGATGATGCAAACTAGAGTCTTGTCACATTTTGTCTGTAGATTCTAAAAATATTTTTTCAAAATTTTTGGAATCAGATTGCACTTCTTTTTCCATCTCCCACGAAAATTAGTTTTTTTCAAAAAACAACATTTTAAAAAGTGACCTATGCATAACTTTTTTTCCTTGAAAGATAAAATTATAATTTTTTGAATTTAGATTTGTAACTGCGGATATCTAGTGCTTCCACTTGGTTAGATAGTTTTTTATTGAATATTTTTTCTTTAATCAAGTTTCAAAGTCAAATAAACTACAATTCAGACATAATACAATCGTATAACGCATAACTTTTACTGTATGTATCGAATTTTTTTGGTTGGATCAAGGACTCCAATATCTGGTGCACTCATATTTTTTTAAATTTTGTTTTTATCATCTTCTATTTTTCCACATGTGCAAAAAGAGAGTTTTGTTTTTGGTGAAAAACCTATATTTAATAAAACTTAAAAAACAAATAGATAATATAATCAAAACATATTAAAATTATATTCGTTGGATAGCTCATTTTGAGGGAAACCTGATACCAGTTGGGTTTTTGAGATCTCCTCCATTTTCATTCTCAAATTGAGCTTCGAAGTGCAAAATTTTGAGCAATTTTGGTCCCTAAGAGGATGTGGGTGCAAATAAGTGGGTTCAGTCGAACAAAAAAAAATGTTCGGTTGAATGGGGGTTCAACCAAACCCATTTAACATACAATAAAAAAATAGATTTTAAAGGGGTTCGGTTGAACATTCTAAACATGTTCAGTCGAACCACATCTATTAAAAATTAATTTTTAATATTAATATAAATATAAATGATATTCATTTTAAATTATGACTTGAGAGAGAGATATGGAGGGAGTGGGAGAGGGAGGTGGGGGTGGGAGGGAGATGCTTGAGGAGAGAGAGGGGGAGTGGGGAGGATAAAGGGTAGAGGGGTATAAGGGTTTAGGGTTTAAGGGTTAAGGGTAGAGGGGAGAGAGGGAGAGGGTATGTGAGGGAGAGACTTGAGAGAGAGAAGGGGGGAGTGGGAGAGAGATAAATGGTAGGGGGTCCTAGGGTTGAAGGTTTAACGGTAGAGGAGCTCAAGAGGGAGAGTGGGTAGGAGGAAGAGACTTGGCAGAGAGAGAGAGAGAGGGGGTGGAGTGGGAGAGATAAAAAGGGTGGGGAGTAGAAGGTTTAGGGTTTAAGGGTTAAGGGTGGGGGAGAGGGAGGAGTGGGAGGGAGGAGCTTGGGGGCAGAGAGAGGGGGGATTGGGAGAGAGATAAAGGGTGGGGGGTGTACAAGGGTTCAGGGTTTAAGGGTTAAGGGTAGAGGGGAGAGAGGGAGAGGGGGTAGGAGGGAGAGACTTGAGAGAGAGAGGGGGGGAGTAGGAGAGAGATAAAGGGTGGGGTTTAAGGGTTTAGGGTAGAGGGGGTGGGAGGGAGAGGGGTGGGAGGAGGAGCTTGAGGAGAGAGGGGAGGAGTGGGAGAGAGATAAAAGAATTAGAGGGGTGTACAAGGGTTTAGGGTTTAGGGTTAAATTGAGAGGGAAAAGAGGGAGAGGGGAATTAGGAGGGAGAGACTTGAGAGAGAGAGAAGGGGAGGTGGGAGAGAGATAAAGGGGTAGGGTTTAAGAGGGGTTAAGAATTAGAGATTGAGAGGGAGAGTGGGTGGGAGGGAGAAACTTTCAAGAGAGGAGAGGGGGGTGGGAGGAGAGATAAAGGGTAGGGTTTAAGGGTTTAGGGTAGAGGGGAGAGAGGGAGAGGGGGTGGAAAGGAGAGACTTGAGAGAGATAAAGGGTAAGGGGTATAAGGGTTTAGGGTTTAGGGTTTAAGGGTTACGGGTAGAGGGGAGAGAGGGAGAGGGTGTAGGAGGGAGAGTCTTGAGAGAGAGAAGGGGGTGAGTGGGAGATAGATAAAGGGGGTAGGGGGTCCTAGGGTTTAAGGGTTAAAAGGGTAGAGGAGCTCGAGAGGGAGAGTGGAGTAGGAGGAACTTGAGAGAGAGAGGGAGTGGGAGAGAGATAAAGGAGTAGGGTTTAGGGTTTAGAATTGAGGGAGAGGAACTTAAGAGAGAGAGGGGGAGTGGGAGAGAGATAAAGAGATAGGGGGTTGTACAAAGGGTTTGAGGTTTAAGGGTTAAGGAGTAGAGGGAGAGAGGGAGAGGGTGGGAGGAGAGACTTAGAGAGAGAGAAGGGGTGGGAGAGAGATAAAGAGGTAGGGTTTAGAGGTTAAAAAGGGTAGAAATTTCGAGAGGGAGAGTGGGTAGGAGGGAGATACTTTCAAGAGAGAGAGGTGGGGAGTGGGAGAGAGATAAAGGGTAGGGGGTACAAGGGTTTAGGGTTATAGGGTTAAGGGTTTAAGGGTTAGGATTTATTTTTTTATTTGAATTGATTTATGTTTTATATATGTGTACAATCATTTTATAATTAGATAATACTTAATTTTAAAATTTACATAGTTTCCCATGGAACAATTCGATAGAACAAATTATATAAGTTGTATAAAAGTGTATATAAGATTCTTAAACTTAAGAATTCCATGAAAAAAATATAAGTTATATATAATTGTAATTTAGGAAAAATGATTTTAGAAAACTTCACTACGTTTCAAATAAGGATTGAAACCATATATGTGGGTTTACATGCAGCCAAAAAAAGTGAGAGATGATGCTATCAAAGATTCTTGAACTTAAGAATTTTCCATGGAACAAATATGTACATATAATTGTAATTTAGGAAAAATGATTTTAAAAAAATTCACTACGTTTCAAATAAGGATTGAAAGCATATATATGGGTTTACATGCAACCAAAAAAAGTGAGAGATGATGCTATCAAAGATTCTTGAACTTAAGAATTTTCCATGGAACAAATATGTACATATAATTGTAATTTACACAAAATGATTTACAACTATGTACAAGTTACTATAAGTTGTCATTTGAACATGTATAGGGTTACAAGTGAACTTGAAAACCATGGATATAATCTAAGTCAAAGATTCTGGTTCAGCCCGCTCTTCAATAACATGTAGAATTTTTTGATGATCATCACTATCTAGTCTCCATTTTCTTCGGCCACGTGCATGTGGAATTGCATGAAGATGTAGAGTGGTAGCAATTATTAAGTGACTATATTGATATACCTTGTTATCAGGTTGATAGTCAACAAAATGAATCCCATGCTGAACAACTTTGACTTGTTTTAGATATATCCCTTGCACTACAACAGAACCTGCATGGTAAACATGAACCTATGGTAAGACATATGTACGTGTGCAAAATTGTCGTGCTCAAGGTTTGTACAATATATATTTAATGTTTATAATGTAATGTTCACATGTGAATACAATGTATATAAAAATTTAAATTCAAACTCACCTATGGGAAATGACATTCCATTACTTGTTTCAAGTTGTTTTAGCTTATTCCTCTCTTCTGTGCAATGCAATAAATAATATCTAACAACTTCGATGTTTCCAGGCTCTGCTATGACTGCAAAAACATCTTCTGTACAACAAATTTACACAAACGAATTCTAAAAAAATTAGAAATGTCTCTAAAGATCATTAACTAGATATATAAAATATTTAAATTATTGAAAACTTAAACATGCGTACCTTTTCTAACCAATCCTGAAATATGGTCATAATCAATTGAAATCAAAGGAATGTCTTCAAATCTTTCTTCCTTGTTTTCATCATATGTTTCTGAAACAACTAGTGGCACCGTATCCCATTTAACAACATATCCAAGTTCTTGATTGTTGCATGCATAATCAGAGTTTCCCTCAATGCACTCAGTGCAAAAACAAGAGTAATCCTTTGTGTCTAATATCCATCCATGGTGACTATTTGAACTCCTACCACAATGCAAAGATCTTGTTTTTTCTACCCTCTTGCATCCATGCATCGATCTTCTATCCACACCTAGATACATATGTACAACAAAAAACTTATGTGAACAAATATGTATATATATATTTTAAATTTAAATAAATTCAATTTTTTGATTTAATGTAATTTATACATACCTAATATCTCCCAAAACACTCTATGTGGAATGTGTCGGTTTGTTCTTGAAGATGTGCCGACCACATTTGATGCAAAGTGTTTCTTGCACCATTCAGCAACATCATGTGCATTGTTTGGACGATCTACTGGATAACTCATTTGATGCTTTCTTAAAGCTTGTTTGATGCAAGCTCCTGCTCTATCATACTCACCCTTTCCATTCCCACTCTAAAAAAAACTCCAAACATGTGGTATTTTGTAGATTTTATGATATCTACAAAGTGCATAGAATGGCCATGAAGATTTGAATTGTGCCACATATCCATCTGACCATACAAAATTATTTTCAAATTTTACACCCTTGCTTCTCAAATTCTCAAAAAATATTGTAAAGCAATATTGGACAAAAAGTGTGTCATGCTCTTTATCATCACTAATATAAAAGTGATATTCTTTCTTAATGGATCGTTCTTCATCTATACTCTCAACACCATACAATTCTAATTGTGCATGTCGATAACACACATGAACCATAATAGTGATCTGCTTTGAAAAGTAATACTCTGATTGAATCTCCTTTTGATGTAGAAAGGAGTAATTTTCTGCAAAGTCAACTACTGATAGAGCTATTCCTTGTGGGAAAGTATCTCTCAATGTTTGGAATTGTTGTGCTTGCCACTTAGGAAAAAAGGAATGATGTATGTATGGTCGTATCAATTTTTGAAAATCTTCCATAAATTTTCCAATGGGAATCTCCTCTTCTACATAGTTCAACCTTGTGGATTCTTTCCCAAAATTTGTTTGCAACTTTACATACTTGTACCTATGTCATTAAAATATGTGAATAACTAATAACCACACTTGATCAATGAAACATTACATCAAAGAGAATCCAAATAACTTGATCTATGAGAAATTGAAACAAATAAACTCTCTAAAAATAGTACTTACCTCTTGCAATTTACTGTCTTTGTTAGGTCGGTATCCTCAATTCTTGAAGGAAATTTAGCCAAATTTCCACATGTCTCACAAATTCCTTTTATGCAGTTTATTTGAGGTCCATTTTCATGATCACATAATATAGACTTTATGAACAAACTTGCCTATTTAGGATGTGCATTTTGAAACCCACATCTTTCTTCTCTCATCTTTTGAAACACCTGATAGTAGAGATCAAATTCAATATGATAACGACAACAAGTTTCAAAAAACTTGTTTATCTTCACATAATATGGCTTTAACCTTTGAAACATTATTTTCCCAATCTTTATATGAGGATATTCATTACAAAAGTTCATATACATCTCACATTGTGTTATGTCTAGCCAATGTTTGATATGATTTTCATAAATACTAGGTCCAATCCTGTGTCTCATAACATCTCTAGTATTTGGTGATGGACAAGTCTGATCATGCCAAAAACCTAAGACCAAGTTCCTAACAACATCTTCAATCCTGTCAGAACGGGGAGCTCTACACATAATTGCCCAATTTTCTTCTAAACTCTCATCCAAAAACTCTCTTTTTCTCATATTTTATCAATGTGGTTCTACTATAACCAATTTCAGTTGAAAGTGCAGACATTTTTCTTTTCCTTGCTATATCTTGATGTACAATAGATGTCAACATCACCCTTCTTGTAGTGGCCTTATCCACTGATCGAGATCCTTTCCCAATGGAATCTAAACCCTTTTCAACATTTTGAAAAATATCCTTTTGTAATCCCATGTGTTTCTTCTTATTTGATGTTGAATGAACACCCAGCAATTGTAATGACTCTTTGCTCATCACGAAGAAGTAAACGTGATAACAATTGGGGTTTTTCAAGTGTATCAAGATGATTGAAATGATGATTGATCATTCCATTTACAGATTTAGTCATTGACCTCTTTCTCTTATTATAAGGCTGGTTGGCATAATATTTTAGTTTCTCCATATCCATTTCAAGTAAATGATCTAAATTTCTATAGAAATTTGTTTCCCCACCTTCTCATCTAGTTTTATATGCTCATCCATACAGAGGAGGAAGTGATCCCGACCCTCTCTCTAACATGCATTGTTTGATCTTGTGCCTCCTCCCTATCTTCAAGGACCATGCATTCTTGAGTAGATTCATTTGATCCAATGTCTAGATTTGGCTCGACTTGAGCATGAAAACTTCCTACTTGTTGAGCCCTTCCTACACATGTGTCACAAAATATTTTGCAAAAAAAAGTGAGAGATGATGTTAAATATAAGTGAAGTTTATGTATGCAAGCAAACAAACTAATAAAACATGATGAGCTATAAGTGAGAGAAGTTTGTGCTAGTTTTATATGCTCATCCATACCAGTAGAAGGAAGTGATCTTGACCCCTCTCCAACAAGCATTGTTTGAACTTGGGTCTCCTCCCTAACTTCAAGGTCCATGTGTTCTTCAATGGATTCGTTTGATCCAATATCTAGATTTGGCTCGACTCTAGCTTGAAGAATCCCTGGAGAATAAAACATAAAAATAATTTGAGAACATTGAATTGATGAAAATAAAAGACCAAAGACACAAAACACAAATATTGAAACAAAAAGAATTGGCTTAAGGAATTGGAGTCAAGGATCATATAAACATTGCAACTTGCATGACCAAGATGACTTGAGGACATTTTAAAAGTATTTATAGTCATTCAAGTGCAATGATGGTTTGAAACCTTCAAAGTAAAAGTCTAAACACACACTTGAGGTGAGAGAGAAGAAGCATGTACCTTGTTTCTTTCTGTGATAATTTTCAAGTTTTGGTCGCCTCTTTTGTTCTTCTTCTTTTTTGACAATTTTAGATTTGAGACACATTTTTATTTTCTTTGTTGTCCATTTTCTTCTTCAACTTAAAGATGACTCTAAACAAGTCCTCTACCAGCAGTTAAATTATCCTCCAAAATTTGCCTTGATTGATAAAAATGAAAAGTTGTCGAGCTCCAATATTTGCCTCCTTGATAAATGTGCAAAACTTCTCCAAAATCTGCGCTCCAAGTGAATCAAAATTATTCAAGTGTACATGGAATAACTAGATCCTAGTTTAAATGAATCAAGTAGTAAACAAACAAGTTATTTCATTGTGGATTTTGTTGAACATATTTAATTCATAGGTATGCACAACATATCTAGTAATTTTAGAATTTTGTTAAAGTGTCAAAAATGTATATTAGAGGTATAATTTGAATTGAATTTTCTTAATTATATTTGAATTGAATTTGAAGTTAGTTGTCGAAAATGTATAATAGAGGTATAATTTGAATTAAATTTTCTTAATTATATTTGAATTGAATTTTTGAAAGTTACTTGCCAAAAACATATAATAGCTCGATATAATTTGAATTGAATTTTCTTAAAATTATATTTGAATTGAATTTCAAGTTACTTGTCAAAAAGATTATATCTTGTTCTCAACTCAATGGTTCATGTTGCTTAAGTCATTTTAAAAAAATTTTTTATTGTGATCAACATGAATGAACTTAATTATAAAGTGGCATGGATTTCCCTAAAATTCTACTAGAGATCAAATGTATATTGAATATAAGGAAATGTAAGTTGTAAGAGATCATAAAATAAGAAAACATGTATGCATATTGAATATTTAAAGCAAATGCATACATATATTATGTGTAAACATGTTTAAACCATAAGCAAACACATGTACATACATGCAAAGGGATTCAATACATATAAACATAACACATATTATAAGAAAAGAGGAAAATGTATATATATATCATATAAGAAAATATATGTACATATCATAAAAAGAAAATGTAAATTAAAGATCATCAAATGTCGAATACTAAAGATCAACAAATAAGAAAATGTATGTATATCATATAAGCAAATGTAAGTTAGAGATCATCAAATATCAAATACTATTAAAGATCATCATATAATCAAATACATGTGGTCAAGATCATAAATCTAGAGTGCATGGCCTAATATGAATGTCTAGTTGTCGAGCTCCAAATTTAACCCTAATATGATAAATGTGCAAAAAATTCTTCTCCAAAATTTGCGCTCCAAGTGAATCAAAAATTTTCAAGTGTACATGAAATAACTAGATCCTAGTTTAAATGAATCAAGTATTAAACAAACAAGTTATTTCATTGTGGAGTTTGTTGAACATATTTAATTCATAGGTATGCACAACATATCTAGTAATTTTAAAATTTTGTTAAAGTGTCAAAAATGTATATTAGAGGTATAATTTGAATTGAATTTGAAGTTAGTTGTCGAAAATGTATAATAGAGGTATAATTTGAATTAAATTTTCTTAATTATATTTGAATTGAATCTCAAGTTACTTGTCAAAAATGTATAATAGCTCGATATAATTTGAATTGAATTTCAAGTTACTTGTCAAAAAGATTATATCTTGTTCTCAACTCAATGGTTCATGTTGCTTAAGTCATTTGTTAAAAAATATTTATTGTGATCAACATGAATGAACTTAATTATAAAGTGGCATTGATTTCCCTAAAATTCTACTAGAGATCAAATGTATATTGAATATAAGGAAATGTAAGTTGTAAGAGATCATAAAATAAGAAAACATGTATGTATATTGAATATTTAAAAGCAAATGCATACATATATTATGTGTAAACATGTTTAAACCATAAACAAACACATGTACATACATGTAAAGGGATTCAATACATATAAACATAACACATATTATAAGCAAAGAGGAAAATGTATGTATATATCATATAAGAAAATATATGTACATATCATAAAAGCAAAATGTAAATTAAAGATCATCAAATGTTGAATACTAAAGATCAACAAATAAGCAAATGTATGTATATCATATAAGCAAATGTAAGTTAGAGATCATCAAATATCAAATACTATTAAAGATCATCATATAATCAAATACATGTGGTCAAGATCATAAATCTAGAGTGCATGGCCTAATATGAATGTCTAGTTGTCGAGCTCCAAATGAAAAGTTGTCAAGCTCCAAATTTAACCCTAATATGATAAATGTGCAAAAACTTCTCCAAAATCTGTGCTCCAAGTGAATCAAAATTATTTAAGTGTACATGGAATAACTAGATCCTAGTTTAAATGAATCAAGTAGTAAACAAACAAGTTATTTCATTGTGGAGTTTGTTGAACATATTTAATTCATAGGTATACACAACATATGGGTAAGTGCACCAAGATGGTTGCACTTTTGTGGCCAAACAAGAAAAAAAAGCCATAGCGTGAACGTGTTATAACACGTTCGCGTTATGGCTTTTTAAAAGCAAAAAAAAAGCGAATCCAAATATCATTTCTCATTTGGTTTTTTCTGTGTTTTTCCTCCAACCATGGCCAAAAACCCTGTTTTATGCACTTGCGTTCTTGGAGAGGTGATTTCTTCAAAATTCATCAACAACAATTGGATTTCTTCACAAATATGGCGCCACAACACTAAGAGATGCAAGAGGTAAGTATTGTTTGGTATTTATTTTGAATTTGTTAGTTTTAAATTGATTTTGTTTGTTTTAGTTTAGAAATGAATGTTTTTTTTTAATTTGTAGGAAATCCTCAACAAGATGAGGAAAATCCTCAACCAAATCAGCCTCAACAACAAAATCAACCTCCCCCACCATTCTCTCAATACCCTCCGGCACTCAAGAAAATTTGAGGAGTGAAATTGAAAACAATAGAAAAGAAGTTGAGGATCTTATTAGTAGGTTGAGTGATCAAAATTCTTCAACCACAGAAAGAATACATCTAGCAGATTCATTGAAGGATTTGTTAAAAAATGTAGATGCAATTACCTAACAAATATCTGGATGGAAAAATAGGAGGCAAATATCGAGGGCATATTATGCAGACAAATTATCATATAAACAATTAAAAGATTTAAAGATTACTAAAGGAGATTTGTGCTTTCTATTCATTGACCCTAAAACAAATCAAAATCTCACCCTCAATGCAAAGAGGTTTCCTATTCATTGGTGCCACCACCAAGAGATTAGGAACCATTTTTATGACAGATGGTATATGGTCTTTGATTTCCCACTGTGCAATAACTGTGAAGTCCCCCAATATTTTCTTAGGAAATTATACTGTGAGTTCGTATTGAACCAAATCTTGAATTATTTTGATATGAAGGAGTTTCAGGGGAGAGGTTGGGGGTCAGTACAGGATAGGCCCAGTGCACAGCCGGATCCTACATGACAGGGGAGATGACCTCTCGCTAGGCCGCCTCGTGAGCAGATTGTGATGCCTTTTGTTGCAAAGGAGAGTACTGATGTAGAGACTTTGCAAGTGATCACATCCTTGACTCGGAGTGTCATCCACCACACTAGCCCCATTGTATAGCACAATCCAGAGGAGTCTTCAGGTGGTGGCCTTCAAGGCCATGTGTGTTGATCTTGCGGAGCCACTTGTTCATATGACCCTACCGGCCCTTAGGAGGGTGCTATGTAGGATCCATATGCTTCTACGCAGAATGATCCATATGCATCTACAAGGATGGAGAGGGCAGCTGACATTCTGCATGATGCATATGGTATTGATAGTCAGGTAAAATTCAACATGTTCATTGAATTTAGTTTATTAAATTTCAATTGTGAAATGCAAGATTAACTAATTTAGTTTTATTATATTAATAAAATTGCAGGGTCACAGTGTTGACCCTGGGTACACCAGTCAATCTACTTATTTTTGCAGTACACCTATTAGTGGGGTATGTAAAGTTAGTAAACAATTATAAATTTATTACATGTATTAATAGCATTGTTTTATGAATGGTATTTTAATATGTGATTTTGGATGTTGAACAGGGTGTTGTTGGAGGTTTCAAGGAAACACCTCCGAGTCTGAAGTAGATTTGCTCAAACTTTCGAGGTAATATAGAATAAAGAACTTAAAGTTAATGAATTCTAAGTTTAATCTAGATTTGTGTATATATAGTCATAAGAGTATATGGGTTCACTAGGTTATTATTTGAAATCTTTTAAGAATGGTCCTACCATGATTGTTTGTCTTAAATTCCTACACTAGCAAGCTATATATAATAAAAATTTAACATGGAACCTGACAAAATGTAGAGCTACATTCTACTCCATCCTATATATAATTTTTTGTGATGTCAACGTAACCAAGAATAAGACTATGGATGTCCTACATGATGTCAATGTAACCAAAAATAAAACTTCTATCCTCGACCCTATCTATCAGCCAAGACTCCTTCAATATCTCCTAGATGCTTGGAGATGCTTAAGACTAGGTCAAAATACCCTATATTCTCTTCATTTGTTGCATAGCTCATCAAGTTTCCCTATATGTTCTCTAACTAATCATGATTGCATGGAAAGAAGTTATAAGTACTCATTAAACTCTCAACTATTGGAGCCTCCTCAAACTTTCCCATAGGATGTGGAAAATGCTTAGAAATGATTAAATTTCCTAATAGGGTGTGGGAGATCTTTTAGGAAAACATTTGACACTAATTTGATCCATTGAATTCTTCTTCATTCTTATATATTCCTCAAATATACCTTGCAATACCCCTATCATACCTAAATCTACTACATTCATGTCCTTGTTAGCTAGCATGTAGGTGATATAGTATGGTCCATAATTTTATGTCTTTTTTTCATTTTTCTATCAGTCCTCTTTTATCTCACTACTAGGTCCTCACATAAAAAGAAAAGAAAAACATTACTTATTTTTCTCATCTAAGGCCCCTAAGGTTTTAAACCCCTTAGATGCAAGGATTCAAAGCACATCAACCATGTGGTACAAATGACTAAATCCCAAAGACGATCTGTAGCAATGAAAGATTTTGGAAAGGTAGAGAGCTACACTGGTGACTCAGGAGAAACTTCAGCTTTCAAAACAAAGCCAATTAGGTGGCAGACATGTGGATCGGGACAACATTTGGTGGAAGAGGAAGAAAGATGACTAGAACTCTGGAGGCCCACCATACTGGATTTTGATATTCAACCATGAGAGAAGAAGAGAGCTGATATCATGTATCAAAACATTAAGCATGCATTCTTCTAGCCAATGGATAAGGAGATGATTACTTTTCTTCATTTTCATTTGCATAACCATATCACGGCGTGGGAACCATGAAGACCAAGGATGTCCAGTTTTATGTGGAGGTAATGGATGTGGTCCAAACTTTAGGAGGGGCAAGAAGGTCAATGTATGATTTTGATGAATGATAGAAGAGGGGTTGGTCAGAAAAACCAGGGGCACCTAGTCATGAGTAGGGACCTATAGGTTAGATTGGTGAAGCAAAGCAACAAGGAGGTCTTACAAGGAAAGGCCTAGAGCAAGAATTAGTGATTGATTCCTCCAACCCCATAGAGAGCACACTAGGAAAAATGTGGAAGTATAGAATGAGTTTATGACTTAGATGTATGCCTTCAGGCATTTTTGTGGTTGGAATGATGTTTTCTAATCAGATTTTCCCTCATCGAACCTCTTGGGACACATAACTGATTTCCCTTAAACAACAACCCATTTTGCAAAGTATATTCAGAGTATTGGCTATGGAAATGGTTCTCAAAGTTAGAACATACCTTATAGGCCTCTGAAAAGTCTTCATCATCTCCATATAGATCCTTGAAACTCTCTATGCCAATGCTCTTGATCTATATCTCTTGGACTATCAACAATCTCCTGCTCAATGCATCTGCCACTTTGTTTAGTTGTCCCTTCTTGTGCTTGATGGTGAAGGTAAAATCTTGGATGTATTCCATCCATTTCAAATGCCTATTACTCAACTTCTCTTGAGTGTTGATAAAACTGAGTGCCTAATTGTCAGTAAAGACTACAAACTCCTTGGGTAGAAGATAATGCCTCCATTTCCTAAGTGACTGAACCAAAGCATAAAGTTCTAAGTCATAGGTTGAATACTTCTTCTTTGCTTCATTGAGCTTCTCACTAAAGAAGACTATAGGCCTGCCCTCTTGACTAAGCACTCCTCCTAATGCCACTCCACTTGCATCACATTCCACAGTGAACAACTTGTCAAAGCTAGGTAATAAGAGAATTGGTTGAGTTGCCACCTCTTGTTTCAATTTTTCAAACCCTTTCTCAGCTTCTTGAGTCCACACAAACTTAGTTTTTAAACCACCCTTGATTGTATCTAAGACTGGTGCACATATACCACTAAAATTCCTTATGAATTTCCTATAAAATTGAGCCAATCCATGGAAACTTCTTACCTCAGTCCCCGTGGTTGGTGTAGGCCAGTTTAGGATGGCTTCCGCCTTGCTTGGATCCATCATCAATGATCCTTTGGACACTACAAAACTCAAATAGACTAGCTCTTGCTTAAAGAATTCACACTTCTCTAGATTGATTACCAACTTCTCTTCTTGCAACCTTCTAAGAACTTGCTCCACATGTTTCAAATGCTCTTCTGCTGTCTTGTTGTATATGAGGATGTCATCAAGGTACACTACCACAAATATCCTTGTAAAGTCCTTAAGCACTTCATTCATGAGCCTCATGAATGTGCTAGGGGCATTGGAGAGACCAAATGGCATCACTCTCCACTCATATAACCCATCATTTGTCTTAAAATCTATCTTCCACTCATCACCATCCTTAATTCTGATTTGATGATACCCACTCTTGAGATCCAACTTGGTGAAGTATTGTGCACCTCCAAGACAATCCATTAAGTCCTTAATTCTAGGAATAGGGAACCTATACCTAATTGTGATCCTATTTATTGCTTTAGAGTCAATGCAAAGTCTCCACTTACCTCCTTTCTTGGTTGCTAAGACCACTGGTACTGCACAAGGGCTAATACTCTTTTGAATCAAGCCTTGATCCAACAACTCCTTCACTTGCCTAGCTACCTCAAGATTCTAATTTGGTGTAAGCTTGTATGCTGCTTTGTTAGGTATGAAGCTCTGGGTATGAAGTCAATTTGATGACTTATAGCTCTCTTTGGAGGCAAAGTTGCAGGTGTACCATCACTGACAATATCCTTATACTTTTCTAGTAGCTTTTGGACTGATTCTAGTATGACTGTCTTTTTAGTCTCTTCTTTATCTTTTGACTGCATTAAAACCACATATCCTTCACCTCCTTGATGTAGATTGTTAAGGAAATTCTTCCCACTACTCAACATGATGTTTGGTGAATTTGACTGTCCCTCTTCTTCTTCTAACAATGACTGCAACTTAAAAGTCTTCCCATCCTTCTTGAATGAGATTGTATTCTCTCTCCCATCATATATGGCACCTGTATCATATTGCCATGGTCTGCCTAGTAGAAGATGGCATGCATCCATGGGTAATACATCACAAATCAGCTTATCTTTATATCCTCCAATGGAAAACTCCACCGTTACATGTGCATTTACTAAAACACTCTGCCCTTTGTTTAGCCAAGTGACCTTGTAGGGGTTAGTATGAGGTGACTTCTCTAATTTTAGTTTCATTACTACCTCCTCTGATATGATATTGTCTGTTGAACCTGAATCTACTATGACCTTGCACACTTTTCCAAGTATCTTGCACCTTACTCTAAACAGAGCCCTCCTCTATTTTGGTTCCTCTTTAACCGGTTGTTTGATCAGAACCCTATTGAACATCAGATTCTCTCCTACCTCAGATTCAATATGACTGACCTCAGATGCCTTAGGACTCATGGTGTCCTCTTGTGCATAAGCCACTCTCTTTTCATTGCTTGATGAAGATGCTTTCTCCGGGCACCTATAAGTAGGATGACCTATTTGATTACAATGGTAACACTTCATGTTTGCAAAATAATAATTTCTCCTACCTGCTCCTCTTCCTCTGTTTGAACCTCCTTGAGGTCCTCTACCCCTATTATATCCACCTCTTGTAGATGTTTCACCTCCATGCTCTGTGAGTTTTGACTCTCCTTGGTTTCTTTGGTCATTGCCTCTACCTTGGTAGCCACCACGCTATCCTCTTTGATCTCTTTGATCTCTGCCTTTTCCTTTGCCCTTAGAAGTCTGATCTTGCTTCCTCTTACTCCTCTTTTCAATCTTTAATGCCAATTGATAACATTGGTGCACTGTTTTGGGGCTTAAGAGAACCATCTCCTCTTGAATGTTCCACTTCCAACCGTTGAGATACCTTGCCACCTTAATACTTTCATCCTCTGTGACATTGGACCTCATGCAAAGTCTTTGAAACTCCTCAGTATAAGAACTCACATCTTGATCTCTTTGCCTCAAGCTCTGTCTCCTCTTATGCAACTGAATTTCATAGTCTTCAGGTAGGTATGCTTCTTTCACCTTTTCAACCATTCCCTTCCAAGTAGAGATAGGCTACTTGCCTTCCTTCTCCCTCTCTGTCTAAATGAATTTCCACCAAGTTAAGGTAGAACCTCTTAGTCTTGATTTAGCCACCTTTACCTTCTATGCTTCAGTGACTCCATCACACTCAAAATGGTTTTCCATTCCCTCTATCCAATCCATAACTAAATCAACCTCCATCTTTCCACTAAATAGTGGTACTCCTTCAAGTGATTTTCCACTCAAAGCCTTCAATGCTTTCAAGAATGGATCCTCCTTCAATATAGGGTCAGGTTCAGGGATTCTATCCTCCTTTGCAACCTCTTCTTCTTTTGCTATTCTTCCATCAAACTGCATAACATTCAGTGCTTGCTCAAGTTGATCTAACTTCTCTCTCAATACCCTATTGTCTTCCTCTATTTCTTCAACCCTCTTGGCCAACTCAGCATTTTTCACCATGATGCTAGAACCACTAGACTTTGTCTCTGGCATACAAGATCAATCTCAAATCTTTTGCTTGCTTTGATACCAATCTGATAGGGAGAGGGGTTGGAGGAATCAATCACTGATTCCTGTTCTAGGCCTTTCCTTGTAAGACCTCCTTGTTGCTTTGCTTCACCAATCTAACCTATAGGTCCCTACTCATGACTAGGTGCCCCTGGTTTGTCTGACCAACCCCTCTTCTATCACAAACTCCAACCACCAAGTCCACCTTGGTTCATTGCCACAACTCTTCCTTACCACCAAGTCCACCTTGGTTCATTGCCACAACTCTTCCTTAGCCTTTACACTATATTAAAGACCAATCTTCCTCAACACTCCATCAACTCTTGCAGGGGTAGTGATAAGTCTTAAAAGGCTTCAAATTGTCCTCCAAAGGTGTTTGAACAACCTCCAAGACTTCAACTTCCCATCGCTCTCACCAATCCTTTAGCTAGGGTTTGAAAGGCTAGTAGCCCTTGAGCCCCCATTAGGTCTCCTTCACCTACAAAA
>VDFB02144278.1:96143-112155 GCA_007258455.2 Sequoia sempervirens
CAACTTTTGTAGCTTTTAAAACTTTGCAATCTTGATACTTTTGAAGGCTTCAAATCCACTTTGTCTTCAACCTATAAACTTGAAATCACACAAAGAGAGAGAAAGAGATAAAAAGTGTTGTTTTGTTAGGGAATAGGGGTTTTCCTTGCTCAAACTTTGTTTAGGTAATTAAACCAAATGTTGAAACATTGAAATAAGGACATGAAACATGAAATGATGATACCTTAGATGATATCATGGAATGTAAATCTCCAATCGATCATGAAGTGGCCATGAAGAATGTAGATCTTGATCTCAAATTGGATTTGAAACAATTCTTGCAAATGGATTTTGAATACTACATCACAACACTAGCTCAACAACATGCTTGATGCCTAATGACTTGGACATGATGATGGATCTTGAATTGCTACAACAAATGATGAAGAAATCTACCCTTGAATGCCTTAGAAATGCTCTTGAATTCTCTTGAATACTCTTGTAAACTATTGAATGCTCTTCTAAAGTCAAATTTGCTATAATGCATGCTCTATTGAAAGTCTTAAGTGAAAATGAGTGAAATAACCTTGTATTTATACTTGTTTATGTCGAATTCCTCAAAATTACAACACCACAAGCTGACATCAGATCTAGGAGAATAAAATATAGCCAAGAATTTTAATTTAATTTAATTTTAAGCCACACAAAACTCATACATCGGTTGTGGCATATGAGTCCCATTAGGCTAGGCTTTGGGACACATTTTTTAAGAAATGCTTAGATTGATGTGAAATACATATCGGGGCCTCAAAACTTAGGTGGGACTCATACGCCCAAGATGGAATATGAGTCCCAAATCACTAAATCTAGGCCATAAAATAAAAAAATACATGAATTATAATTGGATGTTGGTTTATGTTAGGATTATCCTCGAAAAGATGCATTAATTAAGGCTTGTGGATGTAAAAAAAGGCCAAATAAGGCAAAAAAGAATCCCAACTAATAATGAAAACAATAGATTAGTGTGAAAGTGTTAGGATACACTTTACAACACCCTAAATAAGGAACCATTAGGTTCATTTAGTTTACAAGGGACCAAAACTTAATGTGAAGTTGTAAATGAATACACTTTACAACATTAAATTAAAAAGGTAAAATTAGGTCTATTTAGCTTAAAAGGGCCCTAAATCCAATCTGAATGTAGAAAACACATTACAACACTAGATCAAGGCAACATTAAGTCCATTTTAATGTTAATCATTCCCAAATTAAGTGCAAAATATAGGGGATACCTTTTTTCGTTGCCACTTACTATTATTGGCCATGTTACTATAAACATAAGACTTTGTAGAGATTTAATGTCAAGGATAATCGGATTGGTTATGGAATCCTAGAAGGATGGATCCATACTAGATATGACAACAAATATTTTGAAACTCAATACAAATAAGTAATCTTCAAATCAAGTTTAGATCTGAATTATTATTCATATCAAAATATTGACAATATTTTTAGATTGAGACCAATTGTGTGTCTACTTTGATGAATCATTAGAATTTAACTAATTATGTATTAAGTAAGAGAGTATTTACTTCCATGATTAAAATAAATAACTTGAAAAGAGGCTTTAAGCTAGATAGCGGTTACAAGTATGTAACCAAGTATTCAAGAGATTGTGTTAAACCTATTTGATAGAATTAAATCAATATTAGTGTGTCAACACATTTTTATGATTGTTAAAACCAAGAGAAGAGTTCACTCAGGTCAGTAGACTTCCCAAGTTGAGTAAGGGTGGGTGAATATACGACACTGCTTCATAGAAAGTGGATTATATATATATATATATGAAATATTTTTCTAGAGTACCTGTGTAAAGTTTGTTGCTTACACTTAGTCAACTCACTATGGTTTAGGATTATATAATATTTAGTAGAATCATGCATGTTTTGAGGGTATCCATGTTGTATGGGTGTACTAGATATGTAAGACACAACATCAAATATTAGATGTGTATTATTTGTGGCTTTCATACCAAACTCTTTGTTGAAGGGTAGGGCCATCTTATCAGGTAGGAAGATGTGCAGGGGACCACCTATGTTTGTGGTTGGTGGAAAAGCATTGGTTGATGTTCTCCCTCTTGCAAGCAACTGTTGAGTCTTGTGGAACTGAAGAAGTTTAATCCATCGATGGACACCTCGACCTTGAATTCTTGTAAGTTTTCAAATTTTATATGAACATGATCATGGATCAATTGTAATATGTATTTGAAAAGATGAGATTCATCTATTTGGAATTATGTAAGGTTATTTCATTTATGCAATGTGCAATTGTGCTAATGAAAAGGAAAAAAAAATATGTCTATGTATTGAGAACTTGTGTTATTTACTTTCTAAGTTAAAACTTAGGTGAAAATTGTTGGGTAAACTTTGGTTATGTTACACTTTAGGCCATGAGAACCCTCCTATGAATGCTATCCATGCTGATATTCCTTGTGGCCAACATAATATTTGTACATCTGCTATTAGGATTGAGCTTATTGAAAGTAAACATCCCTCCCCTGATAAGAACCAAGCTTCAGGAGGTAAAAAAGTTATCTCTAAAAATTTAAGAGCCGCAATTCTAAATTTGCTAAAGCTATTATGGAATTGGATTTGATAAAAATTACCCCTGAAAAAAGGAAACACGCTCCCTTAATGTTGGAACCACCTAAAATAAGAGAGTTGGTGCATAAAACCCCTAAAATAGAAAATGTAATTAATATCACTAAGGATCATGAAGGTGAATAGAAAGATCGTCAGGAGGATTTGAATGATCGGGGGTTATGTGCCTCTAAGTTAGGAGGCGTAGGTCTATCTACCTAGCTAAGGTTACTTATGTGGAGAAGGTGAATTTAATGAGAAGGGAAAGAATATTGTTCTTGAGAGGGAGGATGTGGCCTTCTCTCTAAATGATGAGTTTGATATGGTGAATGATGTTGATATCAAAGGGATTGATCGTGAAGACTATAGTGAACAAGAGGGTGATGAGGAGGATATGGAGGTTGAGGAAAATCTGATGGAAGAGGAGGACATTGATGGTGATGAGGATACTTGGGGAGTTTTCGTGGTGGGTTGAGAAGAGGTTGATAAGGATTTCTCTGTTACCTCAATCGATGTTATTAAAAATGATACTAATGGTGATTTGAAAAATCAAATTAATATTTTGCAAGCTAGGTTGGAGGAGCTGGAAAGTGCTATGTGCACTCTTATGAAGGTTATTGATGGCATCATGAAACGTATTATTATGGGTATTATTTATGGGCAAACTAAGATTGGAAAATAGCTTAAGAGACAAGGAAAGGTTATGGAAGATAAAGATGTTGCTAAGAGGATTGATGATGCCACTACTAATTGGAAGGAGTTTATCTCTGAGCTTAGGGATAATTGGGAGATAATTGTTACTCCTAAAAAATGAAATTGTCTTGTTTTATGGTTTTTTGGTATTTTGTTTGTTTGGCTAAGTTATGCCAACTATTTTTTATATGGCTTATAATTTTGTTTTAAGGACTATATGGGTTACTCTTTTTGGCCTGTGGCCTTTTGATAGTTTAGTTTTGGACTATTTTTTTGATGATGATGAGTGGGTTATGTTCCTTTATGGTAAACTTGTTTCTAGCCTGCGTGCCTATAATTGATGTCCCTTTATGGTTAGCTAGCTTTGGTTTTAGTAGGTTTTTTTTTGTTTTGTTGGTGGTTATTTTTTCTAGTATATTTCTCTAGGTTGTTTTGCTTTGTTGTTAGCTTCTATACAAAATTAGTGCCCTTCCTTGCTTGTCTAATCAAAAAATATATATTTGATTTCCATCATTTTGGTTATTATATATAAACCTATTCCAATGAAATGAAAGTAAGAGGAAATGGGTGTTTTTGGACCAATCAAGGTTCAAGAAGGTGGCTTGGTGGGCTATGGGTACCTATTTGAGAAGGGGCATAAACAATGTGTCCAACTCGAGGTTAATGGTAAACCTAGGATTTTCTAGGCTATCTATGTGTTGAGAGGTTTCTTTATTGTGTGTGTTTTACATGTGATGTGTTTTGAATTGAATTATTCCTCCTAGATTATGTTGTAGCTATAAGGGCCAAGACCATTCAAATATTCTTAGGGTGACAATAGTTCTTCAAGTAGTTTGATTCATATAAGTATTAAATATGTTGTTATTCAAAGATGACATATTCCAATATATTTAGAATTATATATGTGAATCTAGATTATTATTTATTTCATTTCTTTTGATCAAGTTATACTAGTTTATTTTAAATTAATCATCTTAAATCCATTAGAAATATTTAAATAACTCTAAGAGAGTTAACATTAGATCATCATTGTCATATCCATATGATCCATTTCTAATTTGCTAGTGGTAGATCTTAATTTTTATTTCACATCTTTTGACAACTCGTGGAGACATAATCATGATGTTCCCCTAACCCATTGATACATCATGCCATCACTTGGAGGCATGTGACACTAGATTCCCTTGCAATCCCATTGGGTGCATGTCCTTGGCTCAAGTCATTATCCATTATCATTAACCTTTTTCAACTTTATCCTAATCATTTACCTTGTGTTGATTAACTCTATTCACTAAGCTCTTTTTCTAGTAAACTTAAGGGGGCATGTATCATAAATCATTCACTTTTTCTCCTTATATTTGAATGTGGCCTTTTAGCCATGATGATGACCAATTTCATTTGAGCATTACCCCTTGGTTGTGATGATGAAAAGTTATTCCATTACCATGTAGCTTATCTACGCCATTTCTCTAATCAACCATATGATAACCATTATCTAGTTTCTAAGGCTAGCTACCATATTTAGCCATGGGGTGGCCCCTATCAAAATACTAGATCAATTTTCATTTTCCAATCTCTGCACTTAAGTTTGGCTATCATGTTAGCCATAGGGTGGCTCCCACCAAATTTCCAAACTAAACTAGCATCTAGTTTTTATAGGATCAATTATTATCTTTAGCCATGGGGAGGCTCCAACAAAATTTCTATAACAAACTAGTTTATAGTTTTTATTGGGTCATTATCATCTTTAGCCATGGGGTGGCTCTAACCAAATTTCTATCTATGCAAACCGATTTCTAGTTTTCATTGGGTCGGTTACCATCTTTAGTCATGGGGTGGCTTTAACCAAATTTTTATACCAAACCAATTTCTAGTTTTCATTAGGTTGGTTACCATTTCTAGCCATGGGGTGGCTCTAACTAGATTTTTATACCAAACCAATTTCTAGTTTTCATTGGGTCGATTACCATCTTTAGCCATGGGGTGGCTCTTTCCAAATTACTTGTAATGTCGAGAAAAGGGTCCTTTGACATTTTTCGCATTCATTTGGGTTTTTCTTATGAATTTTAGCTTAATGTTGCCTTGATTTAGTGTTGTAATGTGGATAACACATTCACATTAGGTCTTGGGACTTTGTGAACTAAGAGGATTTAAATGGTACCTTACCTAAGTGTTGTAACACACTTTCACACTTTTCTAGGCTTGTCATTAATAATTGGGCTTTTTTATGCTTTAATTGGCCCCATTTTGTATCCATAGGCCTTATTTATGTGTACTTTTTAGAAAAATCCCAAAAAATATCATTCAAAATGTCAGAATCCTGAGACCCACCTTAAATTCCTAAGGTGGGACTCATTCACCATTATGGGCGAATGAGTCCCCTTAGGTGGGACCCATTCACTCAGGGTGGTGAATGAGTCCCCTTTAACTCAAAATTCAAATCTGATTCAAAATTCTAGTGGGTTCTTATTCTCCAAGATCTAAGGTCGGCCTGTAGTGTTGTGATTTTGGGATTTTTTGCATAATTGAGTATAAATATAAGCTTCTTTCTCTCATTTTCATACCTGGAAAATTTTACAAGCATTCATGCATATAGTTCAAAAGAGAATTTGAGCATTCATAAGAGCATTCAAGGCATTTCAAGGGTATATTATCAAGTAATTAAGAGATTCTTCAAGTGTCATTCATCATGTCAAAGATTGCTTGCATCATGTTGTTTTAGAGCTAACAGTTGTGGTGTAGGATTTGTAAGCATTACATTCAAGATCTATCAACATCAAGCTAGAGTTCAAGTCCACATCCATTGGAGCCATTATTTACATGTTTGCAACAACTTATTGCTAGGGTTTGGTGAGTTGCAAAATCATTATTTGTTCATTCATCATTCTCCATTCTATTTCATTTCATTTCAAGGGTTTAATTACCAACAAGGGGTTTGACCAAGGCAAACCCCCACAACATTTTTCCCTCTTCTTGTGTGTGATTTGCAGGGCTAGGTTGCAAATTTACCAAGAAGTTAAGATTGGAAAAGTGATCCAGAGTACCTCTCCATTTATGCTTATGTTTTTGTTTCATGTTTTTATACTGTTAGACTATGGTACTTTGTTTGGATATTTTGATCGCTGGTTTTGAGCGACAGTGGATTCACTTTGTGACATGATGATACATTGTATGGTGTTAATTGATTTCTGACATGCTTTGATATAGCATAGATGTTTACTTCAGATGATTATTGCTATGTACATGTTTATGATGGACTAACTGTTATTTAATTTGTCAGTCTGATGTGACGTGTATTGGTGTGGAGAACGGAATTACATCACTCGCTTGCGAGTGCCCTATGATATCCGTGATTTTCTCCACACGGTGTGCCTGTATTATGGATTATATGTATATGCATGTTGTATACACCTTAAAATGGTCACATCACATTGTCTGGTAATTAATTAAATATTTTTAATATTTAATTAAAATCTTTGAATTCTATCTGCATATAAATAAATTTAAATAATTTATTTATATTTCTTCATTCTTTCATTTCGATTAAATAAATGAGTTTATTTAATCATCTTTTCATATTCATTTCTTAATTAATTAAATAAACATTACGATTTATTTATATTAATTATCAATAATCTTCGTTTGAATATTTTATTCAAATAAGATTAAAATATTATTCTTCTTCTAAATATCATTTTTTAATTAAATATTTCAAATATTTAATTAATTCATCTAATAATTCAATTCTTACAATATCTATTCATAATTAAATATTCCAAAATATTTAATTAATTCTTCTAATATTTTATATTCTTCTAAAGTCATATCATAATTAAATATCTCAAAATATTTAATTAAATCTTCCATAGTTTAAAAAAAATCAAAAATCAAAATTCAATAAATGAAATTAAATTAAATAAATTTATTTATTTATTTAATTTGGGATTATCTTCAACATCCGGGAAGCAAATGGTCAAAACAAAAAATTTAATTTTCTCTGTTTCTGTGCAGGCTTGTTCCCATGGGTTGAAGACAGGAATCCATCCTTCTCTCCAACCTCTCAACCTCTTCCATCTTCTTCTCAACTTCTCCATCTCTCACCTTTCAATTCTACCAGACAATCTCACAGCCGTAGATTCTTGCCAGTCGGGATTGTGCCTGCAAAAATCTATAAATATGACTGCCAGGAACTCCAAATGATATAGAAGTTTTAAGCAAGTAAATTATAGTCAAATTGTAAGCATTCATAGCATTCATAGAATTCACAGTACTTTCATAGCATAGAATCATAGTAATCATAGCATAGAATCATGACATCTTCCATTCACAGTCCCTGTGCATAATCTACAGCCCCTGTCCATATTCATATTCATAGCATATAGGATAGAATTTCCTTTTGCATAACTCATTCTACAGGTTGCTATTTGGAGGAGCTGAGCTTATACAATCTGAGAGCAAAAGCTTCAAAAGAAATCACTGTAGATAGAGGAAGATGGAACGCTTCTGAAAACTATCTTTATTTCTTTGTTTGAGTTTTCAGTATAATGTTTCATTTTGTGTTTTGTTTTTATTTAGATTACACCATATAAACATTAACACATTTTTGGAGCCCACCGTGGGGCTCTTGCCCCCTTTTTAATATCTTTTTGCAGGTTTCTTTTGACAGGTTACAGACAAAAACAGCGGAATAGCGCAGGAAACACGTCTTCAAGATTTCAATACCCATTTTAGCGCATTTAAGGTCTTTTGCAGCACCCGTGAAGTCTTTTGCAGCACCCATAAGGTCTTTTACAGCGCTCGTAAAGACTGTTGCAGCGCCCTTGAAGTCTTTTGCAGCGCCCTTGAAGTCTTTTACAGCGCTCATGATATGTATTGCAACGCTATTAATTAGTTTTGTAGTGCTATTAATGAGTTTTGCAGCGCCTTTAAAGTATTTTACAGCGCCCATAACTTCTGTTATAGCGCATTTCTATAAGTTGTAATTTGTAATGTTAAAACAGTTTAACTGATTCTAACGCAACCGCAGACAGTTAGTAAATTTTTAAAGATAAAATGAACCAATCCTAGGGTAGGCATTTAAGGTAAAATGAAGCAATCCTAGGGTAGTCATCTAAGGTAAAATAAAGCAATCCTAGGGTAGACATTTAATTTAAAATGAAGCAATCCTAGGGTAGACACTTCATATTTCGTTTTGGGCTTAAAAAGAATTTTTCTGTTTATGTGAAGCAACATCTTCACTTAGCTTAGAAAATTTTCATTTGGGGCTTAAAATACATTAGTGTTTGCTTTGTTTTGGTGATAGGCCTATGCTCTCCCCTTAACTGGGTGATCAAAATGCCAAACTCACCTATTTCCCTTCATGCAATTTCCTATTTTATTAGCTCCTTTTAGAAGGCCTGCCATAGTGGGAAAAAGTACTCACCCTACGGGAACGACCTAAGTGGGAACAACTAAAGCCAAGTTTTCCAACCCACTATAATCAAATGCGGATGGTTGATGAAAATCCCATTCGACAGTAGTATGCATTGATAACCATCCCCAAAGCCTTTCTTCTAAAGGTAGGGAGGTCTCTCAAGGGAGTCTATCATTTGCTGCACCGAACGGAAACCCTTACTAAGAACTTAGTGTAGTATATTACCGAGTCAGTTCCTGAACATTATATTAATCACAGTGCAGGGGAGGGAAGAATCTACCCCCAAGATACTCACCATATAACTGCCAAGGATTGTTTGCTCAGGGGATTTGGTATCCACTTCCGTCACTCTGAGTACACACCTGGAAAAGACAAAAACACGGGCGCCCTTTTCGGGGGTGACATGGCTGTGTGAGTCGACACAGTTTTAAGATGTGGTCTGTTGATTGCTATGATGACCTACTTGAGAACTAAGAGTGAGTCTGTTTGAAGTGCTTATCATGTGTAAAACCCGTTAAAACACTTTTTGAACAACATTTTGATTATACACTTAATGTTTAGCATAAGACTTAAGACAACCATTTTACAAATTGTTTGATGTGTTTTCAATACACTAATTCAGATAAGATCATCCAAAACACTCATTATCACATTGATTAATCTCATGTTACGAGATTGGAAATCCACAACGTATGTAAAGATATTCATTTTCAAAAGGATTAAAAAGCCAAAGAAACCCCTCAACCACAAGAAACTATTGAAGAAACAACGATTCTTGTATCAAAGCCGAAAAGTTTTACTCAAATATAGAACATTTCTTCATAGGTATCATGATTGTGTTAGAGGTCTTTCAGATGATTATGCCATAGAACCTTTGTATTCACAAGCTTACTTTCAAAGAAGAGCCCTTTCTCAAAGGCATAACCATAGTCAACGCATTCGTTTCTGTTATATTCCCCAACCTGCAATCGAATATTCTACTCGTCCAAATCAAATTTTGCAATAGAGAACTTAGAATACATTAGGCATCTATCACAAAATCCATCCTTTTACAAAGCCATGATTAAAACTTCATAAAGTGCAAAATCATCCTTTTCTTGATCTTTTGCTTACATTCCCGCTAACAGGATTTTCATCCTTCCACTTAGGGAACAACACAAGCTAAAGATTAGAAATTTTGTGTAAGTCATAGAATCTTCATTCTATCCTGACTTTCATATATATATCACATAAATTGCACTATTTCACTTTTTTGATCAAAAGTGAGTAGAGCTTGGAGCAAAACCTATGCCTGTCTTCACGAGATCTCAAAAACAAATGGAAAAAGACGAGGGAGAAACCACTACAAGTAAAATGGGTGACCATACTGAAAAAGAAGAGGAAACCTTTAATCTTGATGAGTTAACAGAAGAAAAGCTTCAAGAAGCAGAACAAGATCCTCAGTTCCATACTCTTATGGAAAAGATTTTAGAACGAAACAAAGAACGATACTTTCTTTCATTAGCTAATCAAGGAGCTAAGTTACCTCACAATTTCGACATAGAAGGGATTAAACAAAGTCCTGAAACTCCTCCTAATGACTTTAGTGCTCTTAATCAACATATAAAAGAATTACAAGGGCAAATAAAAGAAATGCAAGGGGGTACAACAAAGAAATATGTTTTGGAAGACATATCTCCTTATCCATTTGATAGGAGTCTTCAAATGATCCCATTTCCAAAACATTGTGAAATTCCTAAGTATGATAGGTATAATGGAAAAACTGATCCCATTGACCATGTGAGGGATTTTTTAAAACATGAGTCTAGAATTTGCCTATGACGATACCTACTTGATGCGATTATTTCCACGAAGTCTACGTGTACAATCCATGGAGTGGCTTTCAAAGATCACTCCACCTATCAAAACTTTTGAGGAGTTAATAAATCAATTTATATCACAATACTCCTACAACATTCAACACTAGATAACAATGCTTGATCTTTGTAAAGTGAAACAAAAAGTAGGAGAACCCTTCACTACATTCTTGCAAAGGTGGAGAAGCTTATTTGCACGATATTCCTGTCCTATTCCTGAAAAGGAAAAAATGGATATCTTTATCAATAGCCTTGATCAAGAATTAAGCTATAGGCTTAACCTTCATTGTCCTCATAACTTTGAAAAATTGATTGAAAACGCAATCACCATTGAAGGGGCCTTGGTTAAACAAGGAGTGATTAAACTTGATAATCCAAATACATCAAATCAAAACAACAATGATAAAACAAGGTTTTGGAACAGAAACAAAAATGTTGTCAATGATGGTATAGTGGATGCAAATAATTTACGAACAAGACCATCTGTTTTCAATCTATCAAGTGATCCATGAAACAATCAACAAGGAAATGCCACTCAACAAGGAAACAACAATCAACAAGGACAAACCTCCAAGCAAGAAAATATGACCAATCAAAATACCAATCAAAATCGTGGTAATTTCAATAATAATCTTGGTAATACCCAAACATCAAATCTGTCCAGACCTTCATTCTTTTCAAATCGACAGAATTTTACCGCTTTGGGTCAATCTCTTGAGTCTGCTCTCAAGGAGCTTCTTGATAATAAGGTTATCCGCATACCACCACAAAGAGATTATGAGCCACGAGTCAAACCACCATCATGGAATGATTCATATTATTACAGTGTATCGCCGATGTAAGGGTACTTAGAGCGAACAATTGTCAAGGAGTTTGAAAATCTAGTACAAGATTTAATTGACAATGAGTACCATTACAATTGGGGACACATCTGTGTGATCATCAAGCATTCAAGATCCTTTACCAAATTATCAAAGGGAAACATCAGATGCACTAAAATAAAAGCATACATAATGTTGAAGACAATATAATCTCACAATCACATCCAGCAGGATGATCAGCGAGGTTAATGTTATCAAAATCAAAGAAAGGGAAAACAGAATATCAACAAGTTAATGTGACAACCACGAGGAGTCAAGCAAAAGTTGTTCTAAAAGGAAGTTCATCTAAAACAACTATTTCTCCTCCAAGTCAGTATAATTTGGTTGATCAATTGAGAAAAACATCAGCTCAAATTTCCATCCTTGAACTTCTTAAAATATCTCCCATACACAAGAATATTTTAGAAGAAGCTCTTGTAAATACAACTGTTGATACTGATCTGGATGTAAACAGATTTCAAGCCATGGTGGGACATTTGTCTTCCCCCACTTGTCTTTCATTTTCCGATAAAGATGATGCTTCCATGACACATCCGCATAATTCCTCGCTCTATCTTGAAGTCATGATCCATAAACATCGAATTAGACGTGTCTTAATAGATGGAGGAGCCGGTTTGAATATTTGTACCTTAAAGTTAATAAATGCCTTAGGAATATCAAAAAATGAAATTGATCCACGAAGGAAGATAATTATCAAGGCATATGATGATGAAGAAAGAGCTTCTAAAGGATTAATATTGCTGCCTATCAGAGTGGGACCTATTGTGAAGAATACATTTTGTCAGGTTCTAGATCGGGATCTTTCTTATAACATACTTTTGGGTCATCCATGGATTCATGATATGCAAGCAGTGCCATCAACGTATCATCAATGTATCAAGTTTCCATATGATGGACAAGAAATAACTATACAAGCTGATTACAATAGTACCCAAACTTGTTCAAATCTTTGAGTAACTCAAGATGTCTTTGTGCCACACAATAGGGAAGCTCTTGCTATTTCTTCTTCCAATTTACAAGTCCAATTGCAAGAATTGACAAAGAATCTTGATACTAAGCTGAAGTTCAAAGACAAAGGGGTAGGTGAATATTCATTATCTCTTTCTACTTTACCTCCTTCAAGATCACATGGTTTGCCAACTTTATCAAATCAAAAGATTGCAACAGCTTCTACATCTCAAGCTTCCGTGCCAATCACAAAGTTTGATGGAAAATTCATTAGAGCTAATACCACTGAAGAAGAAGCTGAAGATAGGGACATCCTAAGTTGGCTATACAAAGATGAAGATGAATCTCTCTTGCACATTAAGTTGCCTAAAGAGCAATATGGTAAGGGGTACGCTATCATGCAGAAGATGGGATATGAAGGGAATGGTCCTATAGGAAAAAGAAGAGAAGGAATCGTGGAACCAATTCAACCTATTTCAAAGCATTCAAGTGATAAAACAGGACTTGGATATGGTAAAGATAAAGAAGAATCTACTTCACAGCATGCACAATTAACTCATGAAGGAGGATCAATGTCAGATAAACATCATGAATCAGTTTTCCAATTGCAAAATAGTTTAGATACTGATTCTAATGAATATGAATGGGACACCATTTATAATGATGAATTTTGGAGAGATAAACAAGTTGATACTATACACAAATATGCACCTATTCTTATACAAGGAGAAGGCTCAAGGCCTCCACTTGATTTTGTTTTACAAAGCGATCATGACTCAAGTGAGGAAGAAGATGATTCTAGCGAGATTGACAATCAACAGGAGAATACTATCATAGACCTTGTCTACCATGAGGATGATAACCATATCATGACTTTGAATATTCAAGACCTTACCCAACCTAATGATCCTATGCCTTTATTTTATCCAGAACTTATTGATTGGGACATCGATGCACCTATCCACATTCCTACATTCAATAATGATGAGGATATTATAAATTTCCTTTGTTCCTCAATTGAAGAAAATAATTGTTTCATTCAAGAATCTCATACTCGTGATTTTGATAAAGAGGGTGTCAAGTCTCTTAGCTGCAAAATAAATGAAATAAAAGATGGATCTATTGGTGAAAACCGAAAAAAGGCAGTGATAGACCAACAAAAGAGAAAAATAAAGAGCGAATCCGACAGTGAAAACCTCTTTTGAGGCCAGCGGAAGGATGAAACTTGACACTCTTCCTAAGTATTATCATGAAAGATCTTCTATTTTGATCCGAATAGCGAGTCAATCAACATAAGTATAAGCGAGGCAAAGAAGTTTTGCAAGTGCGGCATCATTAGCAGGTTGAAGAAGTTCACGAAATTCATGGAATTCTTAAAAGGAAAATCAAAATCAACTTTGCTTGGTCATATCTTATGCCGGGGAGTTGGGTCCTAATATGATAATGCATCATCTATCTATAAATGCAGGGGAAAAACCTATGAAGCAAAAATTTAGAAAAATGCATCCACATGTTGCTTTATTGGTTAAAGAAGAGTTAAAGAAGCTTTTAGATGTTGGATTCATTAGGTCTATTGATTATGCAGAATGGATTTCCAATATTAATGCCTGTTTCAAAGCCAGATGGAAGGATCAGAGTTTGTACAGATTTCAGAGATTTAAATAAAGCTTGTCCCAAAGATGAATTTCCTTTGCCCAACATAGATATGATTGTTGATTTAACTGCTGGCCATGCAATGTATTCATTGATGGATGGATTTTCGGGATACAACCAGATAAAAATTACACCAGAGGATCAAGATAAAACAACATTCACATGCCCTTGGGGTACCTATTGCTAGAATGTAATGCCATTCGGGTTAAAGAACGTTGGAGCTACTTATCAAAGAGAAATGACAACTATTTTTCATGATATGATGCATACATTCATGGAAGATTATGTTGATGATTTACTTGCCAAATCTCATACACGAGATGAACACCTAGAAATCTTATCAAAAATCTTTATCAGAATGGAGAAGTTCAATGTTTGACTAAATCCAAAGAAATGTGTCTTCGGCGTTACATCTGGAAAACTCCTAGGGTACATTGTTTTAGAAAAGGGTATAGAAGTTGATCCAGAAAAGGTACAAGCTATAATGGACATGCCTCCACCATGAAATATCAGTCAACTTTGATCATTGCAAGGAAGATTACAGTCCATTAGAAGGTTTATAGCTCAATTGGTAGACAAAAGCTTGCCATTTACACATTTATTGCATAAAAATGTCCCATTCAAATGGGATGACAAATGTGAAGCAGCATTCAATCAGATCAAGCAATATCTTACGCATCCACCAGTTTTAATTCCACCTATTCTAGGAGAGCCACTCATACTCTATATTTCAGCAACAGAAGTATCTTTGGGAGCATTGCTAGCACAAGAAGATTCTACAGGTAAAGAAAGGGCCATATATTATATCAGCAGAACCTTAACAAGACATGAGTTAAACTACAGTTTCATTGAAAAAGCTTGTCTTGCAGTAGTGTTTTCTTCTCAAAAGTGGTGACATTATATGTTGTCTCATACAGTTAAGTTAATAACAAAGATAGACCCATTGAAATACCTATTAAGCAGAGCTACTTTAATAGGAAGACTTGCACGGAAATGGGTAATGATCTTAGAAGTGAGTTTGATATTCACTATAGATTGAAAGCTATTGTAGACATGCAAAATTTACATTATGCATTCAATCGGATTCAGTCAAATTAGGTCTCACATTAGGCAAATTCATCACTTTAAACCATTCATTAAATAATCTCATTTATCAAATAAACATTATCATTCAACCTTCATCTTGCATCATCCATTTAATTAAATAAATCAGGACTTCATTTAAATCAAATCTTAAATTATATTCCATCATTTTCTGATAAATCAATTATCAAAGTCTTGAAAGTCAAATCATCTAATCAGCATTAAATCTGCATAACCATCATCTAATCCTAATCTAATGCTAATCCCATCCCACTTGCATTATCTAGATCTAGCCACTTGCACAATAAATCAATTTTATTGATTTATTAAAACCTCATTTTCCCTCAACATAACAAGTCAAACATGGCATTTATTGCTCTTTTTTCTTGTCCCCCTCTCAAAATTTATTGCAAATTTGAATTCAAATTCTCCCTCTCATGGGCACTCTTCCCAAATCTTGCACAACCATTTTACCACTCACCATTTGACAAGTGTCCTTCTTTCATTGGTCCAATCTTAGTCCCACATTGGTCCTTTTCAACACTTAGCATTTTGAAAATCTTTAAATACAAGCTTCATCTTTGAGCAAATCCCCCACAATCTCTTGCAAGGTTACTCTTTTCATTTGAAATTTGATCTTGTCCATTTCATCATCATCATCTAAGCTTATTGATCAAGGGTTGGGAAAGGGTCACTTGCACATGTGACACCAATCCACTATGGAATAGGTAACTTGCTTTTGTTTTCATAATGCTTTAGTTTTTCTATTATCATTTGTGGCATTTGAAAGCATTCACAAGGTATTTCATAGAGGTATTTTGATAGAGTTTGCAAGGTACTAACCCATTGTTTGAAGTTTAGTTGTTT
>VDFB02144279.1:0-32445 GCA_007258455.2 Sequoia sempervirens
CCTTTAGAAAACCCTCTCATTTTTTCATATCTCCAATCAATTTGGCCATGGTGTAAGTTTTTCTTATTGCCCCAAAATTGTCATATGCATTCAATAAAAGGTTACAATGTTGTGTACCTTTTGTTTCATCCATTGTGTGGAAAAACCGATAGTGCCAACACATCCAAGTGGGAATTTTTATGTTATGAAAGGTCCTATTTCACACCCCATAATTTCAAATTGCTTTAAGCTATATTTTACTCATGCTTTCTCTTAAGAGGCTTGAATGCCAAAAGTGGTAAAATTTTATGAGCTATTTATCAAAAAAATTGGCACTTAAAAAAATTGTATTTGAAGCTATAAGGAGTTGTAGTGTCCCTCTACAATAATATCTCAATTTTTCATATCTCTAATCCATTTTGGCAGTGGTGAAAGTTTTTCTTGTTGCCCAAAAAATTTTCAAATGCATTCAATGAAAAGTTGCAATGTTTCCAAACTTTTGTTTCATCCATCATGAGGTAAAATGTATAGTGCTAAAATGCCCCAATGGGTGGGTTAATGCTAGGAAAGGTCCTATTTTTCACTCTAAAATTCCAAATCATTCTAGGCTACATTATATGGATTCTTTCTCTTAAGATCCTTAAATGATAAAAAGTGGTGAATTTTTAGGAGCTATTTCTCAAAAACCATAGCACTTAAAAATAATTTGCTTAAAGCTATAGGGTCCCTCTATAAGACCCTCTCCCATTTTTCATATCTCCAATCCATTTGGTCATGGTGAATGTTTTTCTTTCTACCCTAAAAACCATCAAATGTATTCAATGAAAAGTTACAATGTTGCCTAACTTTTGTTTCATCCATCATGCAACCAAATGGATAGTGCCAACATGTATTGGAGGGTGGGTTAATGTTAGGAAATTTCCTATTTTTCACCCTAGTACACCGGATCATTCCAAGCTACATTGTACTTGTGCTTTCTCTTAAGAGCCCTAAATGCCAAAAAGTGGAAAACTTTGATGAGCTATTTTAAAAAAATGATGGGACTTAAAAATATTCTTTATGAAGCTATAGGGAGCTGTAGGGTCCCTCTACAATACCCTCTCTCATTTTCTCATATCTCTAATCCATTTGGTCATAGTGATTTTTTTTTCCCCCAAAAATCATCAAAATGTATTTAATGAAAAGTTGCAATATAGTTGAAAGATAGATTTTTGGGACCCTATGGACTACTCTTGCACTTCTAGGGTTTTTCACCTACAAGGAGAGAGATAGGGCCAAAAATGCTAATGTATCACTCAAATTAGGATGTATGCAATGTTACCTAGGCTAGATGAAGTAAACCAAATGCAATTGACTAATCTAAATGACTGAAAATGAATGAAAAACTAAGATTTATGCTTTGTTTGAAAACACAGTGTTGTTTGCAAAAAGGTTAAAATAATGAGCAAAAATGCAACTTTTAACTAAACAGGAAGTTGTTTCTCAAAATATGTGTAGTTGAAAAGTTGTAGAGGACTGGAGAACAGTTTGAAAAGTTGATGAAATCTAAACTTGCAGTGACTAGGACTCATTTTGCCACCTTGGGCAAATCAGTCCCAGATCAGGACTTTTTTGCACATAACCTATTTTCTGACAATCGGAGATCTGAAAATGCATTTGACTCAAATCTACATATTAGGTTGGAATCATTCACCATGCATGGAAAATTAGTCCTCTTTCTGATTTCTACAATCTCAAAACTCGGATCTGTACCTTGACACCTACACAATAATTTCTGACGGAAACCCAATTTTGGATCTCATCTGAAAATGCATTTGACTCAAATCTACATATTAGGTTGGAATCATTCACCATGCATGGAAAATTAGTCCTCTTTCTGATTTCTACAATCTCAAAACTCGGATCTGTACCTTGACACCTACACAATAATTTCTGACGGAAACCCAATTTTGGATCTCAGAAAATTGCTGCAAAATAGCTTTAAAAAGTTGATCTAATGGTGGTTTTTCCTTAGTCAAACCCCTATATATAGGTAATTAAACCTTGACTATAGAAAAATCTCTATAAACCCTATTCTTAGATGTGTTAAAGACTAGGAAAAGATGAAATGTAAGAAGGGTCCTATTCTATTGCTCTAGAACAAGACATGCAAGAGTGATTGAAATGATGCAAGATATCAACCCTAAAAACCTTACAACACATGAAACATAGGAATAAAATGACATGTAAATGTTAAAAAAATACAATGCAAACCTTAATCTGAAGATAGAGTGAAAATGGAAGATGGAATCAATAGGAAACCAAGTCCTTAGGCATGATTTGGTGGCTAGTTGCACCTCTTCACCCCAAATTTCTTCATGGTTCACCATAGGCATCCATCATTAACCCTTTGTAATGTTGGATCTTGACAAGAAAAGTGAAGACCTACAAAAACCCTAGTTTGCTTCCCTCAAACTTCAACTTTTGCTAATGAAACTTGTTGTAGAAGACTTTGCTCTTGAGAGATGAAAAAAATATGATATATGTGTAAAATGACTTGAAATGTGTATTTATAAGAAAAAAAACCTTATTTTCCTGTTAATTAGACCTAAGAGGTCGACATTCACTAGAAATAAAGTTAAATTGATTAAATTCCCACTTAATTTTGAATTTTCCCTCAAAGGGGACTAATTTGCCACCCTTGGTGAATGGGTCCCACCAGAGGGGACTCATTCACCCAAGGTGGTGAATGGGTCCCACTAATACTATTTGAAGGTGGGTTGTCAGGGTATGATGTCATTAAATGTTGTTTGTCAAGTTTTATGTGAATTATTAGGTTAAACAGGCCTCTAGATCAAAATTAATAGGTCTAAGAGGCCTATAAATGTTGCTTTGAAGGAGAAATGATGTGAGGGGACTCAAAAGTGGGTCCAATTATGCATGAAATTGTCTCTTTTCTCAAGAGGGTCTAATTTTCTATGGCACATTTAGCCCCCACTTTAGTGCCCATATGACTCTATGTGCATATGAAAGCTAAAGGACTCTAAATGATGCACCTTACTACATAAAATGATACATATTAAAAAAGGATGGGAGAATGAAGTACCCAGTGTAGTTATTTGTACAATCACAATATTAGGAACTGTATCCTCCAACACACATTCATTAATTGCTCGAAAATATTTTTATCTAACTCTTAGGAATCCAATTCAAGGGTAGATGTATGCCTCCCTTGATTCCACTTGCTTTACAAAGGTGGAATCAAGGTAGCAATCTGGCCACGTCAAACAAGAAACATCATATTGTAGGGAATTTAAAAGTACCATGCCACATAATGATAGGAAAATTATGATGTTGGGTGCAGAATCACGATTCCAACGCATCAAACGACATCGAAAATGGATTACCCTAGCACCTGTTATGATGATTTGAAGGAGTTATATGTTATGAAGCTTTTAAGAGACAATAACCCTATGATAATGCGTAAAAGTAAGAAGAGGTGAAAAGTGATTAAAGAAAGAGGAGAAAGAAATTTGTCACTTACTATGTAACGCTCAAGAGATGATGTTCTTTAAACCACATAATTTTCCAAACTTACTACATTCCAAGTATATTAAAATCAAAGGATGCATAGATCAAGATCTTTCCATAAATGCTCAAAAGGAAAATTTAGTAATAGATTTCATTCCATGTATGCAAAAGAATTAAATTTCATTATCAACAAAGATCATTGCAATGATACATATGTAAATGACATTTATATATCAATGAGTTTCCATAAATTCATTCAAGTTTCAATTAAATCAATATCTTTCAATCAATACATCTATTTCAATGTTACATCAAAAATTTCAAATAGAATTACATTTACAAGTGGGATTTACAAGCCATTCAAAATAATACATGAATACATTTATAGCATGTGAACCTTTGAACCTCAACTGTCGTGATACCACTAGTCTTATTGCAAGCTGGGGCCAAGAGTGTGATTAAGGCGCCTTTTCCGCCCAACCACGAAGTACAAGACTTCGCCAGGTTTCTCCATAACTTGAAGAAATCCCCGGCCCTGCATGAGGAGCCTGACAACCTAAAACAACAACACAATAGGGAACTCTCAATGCAAACCTGATGCCTATATGTATTCCTAACATGAGAATCACATATTTCTTGCAAACAGGAGGTGGCAGAGACCTATATTCATTTAGTTTTAGGCTTTTAATTCCATCTATTTCAATGGTCCATTTGCTTGGCCAAGCATAAATAAAACAAATGATAGTTTTAGAAAAGGTAAAACTACTGTATCTATGGGTCCACCTTCGGCATCATGTCCCGAAAGTTTCTCAAATTACAATAAATAATGCATTTTCCATCTAAGTTCACATTCAATTTTACACATTTCTAATTCCCAAGATTTTTTTTCATTTTCCAATGTTCACTCAAAGAGTATCAAAATAGCTTTTCATGAATACACTTAGTATGAGAAATGTATTTAAAGTTACTAATTTAAAAACAATCCAAGCTTTGTTTTCTAAAATAGCTTGATCAAAGTAAATAGACTTAATAGATTTAGAAAAAGAAATCTACTCTTTTAGAAAATTCACTAGTTTTAAATGTGTTTTCAATAGTCTACATTTGCTATAAAGTTTCATCTTCAACTTTTAACATAGCCTTATGAGTATCTCACTAAGTTCAAAAATGAAATATGGTGATTCATACAATGCATCGATATTAAGAAAAATAACATTTTTGGAAAAGAAAAACAATGTAAATTTCTAGATTTGCACATAAATACAAGTTTGCTAGTGTACACAGTTATTTATGTGAATTTATTCTACGTCTTCTGAGTTTTAACTTTTAGATATAAAAATTCACCGTACAAATTTTGTATATATATTTGTTGTGTATGTATGTATATATATATGATTATAATATTTACATGTATATATAAAGACATAGTAGACTTATAACTTAATATACATATTGAGCTTGAATACAATGCTGTGTTTTTCTATTTAAAAAAAATGACAAGTGAAGTTTACTATAGAAAATAGAGATATTTATGTCAATATATATATATGTGTGTGTGTGTGTGTATATATATTTATATGTATCTATCTGTGTGTGTATATATATATATGTATGTATTTATGTATATATATGTGTTTATTCATATATAAAAAGGAATTCACCTGGATTTTTTTTAAGATGCATATACCAAAATGCTGTGAACATTTTCTCAATGCTATGATTTATGTAAAATATCAATGGTAGAGAGTGATGTTTTCTAAATAATTTTTTTTTATATATATATCAATGTTTATATATATATTTATGTGAATATGTTTTTAGTTTCCATACAAATAGTGTTGTATTCATGCGTAGATCTAAATAGAAAATCTTAAATAAAAAATATAGTTTGTTTGCTTGAGGCTGATGCCTCCCCCAAGGGGAAGGCATTGCCTGTGAGGGGGCAACGCCTCCTCCATAGGCCACGACCTATGGAGGGCGCTATCCCTCCATAGCGCAACCCCTTCCTCTATGGAGGGGATAGGGGTTAAACCCCATTTACAAATGCATGTATAAATAAACATAATTCTACGAATTGCACAGACAGTCTGCTCATTGGTCGATAAAATATATATAATATATTAATATATATTTATATACATGCACAAGAATCTATGTGTATATAAGTATATATACATATTTTTTTTTATAATTTTGGTATCAAGATTGCCATGCAGAAACAAAATATAAACCTCAGTTGCTAAGGAGAGAAAAAACCCCAATCTGGAAGTGGAGAAAATGTGCAATATCATTCAAAGCATAGAAAAGAATGGAATATTTTCTCTTTTTCTTAGTTTGCAAACAAATTCAAAACACTTGGCATTCAATTTCTTCAGTAATATTTTCATATTTCAAACAAGATTTGTGAAAAAAGAATGGAAAACTTGGATATTTCGCTCCCAGCTGGAGATGCTCTTCAGACAACTTCTTCCCTTTGCCCCTTTTCAATCTAGTTTTTCTGAGAGAGCTTCTTCTCTTTCCTCCTTTCTAGTTGCTTTTCCATCTCTTTAATTTCCTATTATCTTTCAAAGAATAATTCTCAACTCACTATTTTGAAGGATTCAACATTTTCTTGGTAGTCATTAAAGCAAAAATTGTAGAGTTTAATTTTCAAGAATGATTTCAAGAACGGTTGCTTTCTCAGGAACTCTTTTCCCTTTTTAATAATTTTTAACATTTCCATTTTCTACCCTAATCTTGAAAATGGATTTTTAATATAAAATTAAAATATAAATATAACTTTTTGTTTTACATTCCATATTCATAAATAAGAAATATGTAAAAATAATCTACAATTTACCGTTGCACCAAGGAAAACTTTTTCGAGAATACTCGGCCAAGACTAAGTTCAAAATAAGTATTTATCTAACATTTGAATAAATATAAATTAATTCAAAGTAATTATTTATCTAACATTTAAATAATTGTCGATTAATTATTATTTTATTTTATTATCACAAAAACACAAGTTAAAGAAAGTAGGATTCTCACTTAAATTTATATCATGATAATCATTAAGAAAACCAAGTTAAATTATAATTAAAATTAATTCCTTTACTTTATCATGCTTTCATTTCATCATTTATTTAATTTACTAACTGTTATTTAATTTACAAATAATTCAAACAAACAAATTAAAATAAGACATTCCTAAATGCAATCTATATGAATCTAAGTGCTTGTGTGTGTGATCGAGAGGACTTCCTGCTTTATCCTGTCAAGAAGCTAACCTCCTCTCCTTAATCACACCCCTGGTCTTTGACCTCTTGCAACTCCAATGCACTCAGGCACACAACAATAACTGAATTAGTATCACATAACGATATAAATCAAACAATATAATATATGAATTCAATTATTTCTAGTCTATTTTGCTTTATCTTCAAAGTAAAACACGTTCAATACTATTCAACTTTTCATAACTTAAGTAAACACTTTTCATATATCATCACACCAAAACACCATAATATTAATTATTATTCTTCCACACACATCAAGTCATGTAACAAATCCTCACAAAACCAAAAGCAACTTGCATCAGGGTTGAGACGTGACATACTATTCATTTTACCTTCATGTATCTTGAAGGTGACGAGTGAGAGAAGAACATGTCGAGCATACGGGATTACACACCTTCGTGGTTGGATGATCTTCATGAGCAGGTAGTACACGGTGATTTGTATCATGAGATGAGTCAATTCTATAACTTTCATGTTGTGATTTGATGATATTTTAATGATTTTTATGCATGGGTAGGTTAATTTAGGCTTCTTGGAAAAAAATTCGCAAAGTGTCCCCTTTTTTTGCAAAGTGTCTTGTTTCTTCGCAAAGTATCCCATTTTTTCATAAAGTGTCCCTTTTGTTTGCAAAGTGTCATGTTTCCTTGCAAAGTGTCCTTGTTTCTTTGTGAAGTGTCCCTGTTTCTTTGTGAAATGTCTAAAATGGTTTTAAAGTGTCTAGGGCCATTGGGGAAGCAAACTAGATCAGCTTTAGCACACTTGCATGATGAAAATTAGATGAAATTGAGTGCATTTTGTGATGATTTTGATAGGTTCCCGCCCAGTTGCAATAATGGCTAGGGGGAAGACAATTGACATTTTTGAGAGATCATGCACCGGCACTATCAATGGTAGAGGTAGAGCATTTACAGTTATTTGATATCTATTGGGCATATCTTATGCCACCCATGAGATACCATGACGACATGTTGATGGCTCCATGCAAGCGTTGGGATGCAAATACATGTACCGTTCATCTTCCCACAAGGGAAATGACCATCACACTCAAGGAAATACACCACATTCTCCAAGTTCCTATTTGGGGAGCGTGAGTGTATTTCTGGGGGGATCCATCATTCTAGGAGAAGAAGAGATACACAATATTTTTTGGATGGACCTATTCATGATGAGAGGGTTAGAGCGTGGATCACGCTTCCCATGCTATTATATTCATGAGCTCATGTGGTTAGATGGATTATGATGCATACAATGGCACTGGTTCTCAATCCAGATGGACAAGTGACACACGTGGATGGGGAATTGGTACACCTGATACGAGGGATGTACGAGCAAAGGACAGTCTATGTCTGGGGTCACTACATTCTAGCACACTGTATTATGATCTTGGTCAGTTTTTATTTCAAGAGATCAACAGTATGATCCATTGTACACTTCTATAGGTGTGGTTCCTTGAGCATATCACATGTAATAGGCCTATCAGATACTCTTGTACTATAGCAGTAGGATACCCAAGACCATTCGACTATCCTTTGTGATGGCTATGGTAGTACGATGATTTATAATTTTGGAGGGTGAGATTCAACTAGTTGTTGGAGGATTAGGTTCTATGGAGGCCCTATCTACTCACTCAATAGTGAGTAGACCCCACTGGACAGTTTTGGAGGATGCAGATGGATACATATCTAGTAGGGAGGCATGACTGCATCGTATGACCATTCTATTATGGGTGAGTCATGTGATAGTTTGGATAGGTGCAGACACCACTAAGGGAATGCCCCTTCATTAAACGATCATTTTGGAGTGCTTGGAGGCTAGGTGACACTATTCGGTTGATGATAGATCATGTACGCGAGAGTGATTTTGATGATTCAGATCACGACCAACCACTAGTCTCTAATGTTGATGATGTTGGTAGCACAGACGATCACAAGGAGTGGTGGTCATATGCACTACTAGCTCCTATGTTCCCCATGGATTTTCCTCTAGGTGATGCAAAGCTAGCAACATATGAGGGTGATGAGCCAAAGGAGAGAGTAGAGGAGGTATGAAATAGGCCAACAAATATTTTGACAAATATTATCGATGAGGAGTACCAGCCTAAGGCCGATCTTGATTATGAGGACTAGGATGGAGGAGAGGATGATGAGGAAGAGGATGAGGATTATGAGGAGGAGCCACCCTTGAGTGAGGGTGATGAGGTAGCTATTGAGGATCAGTATGAGCATGGAGAGTCATCACATACTTACAGGACCAGATCACGGGCAGTAGCTACAATAGACATCAACACGCACAGTCAGAGAGAGGCTAGCACATTGTCCATGCCTCCTAGAGAGGAGGAGGTTGACATTCCTCATGCATCTGGAGACATAGGTAATGACATTAAATTTGATGCATGTCCTTTAGTGATTTATATTGTATTTGTGCATATATATGATGATGATGTGTTACTAATTGTGTACATGATCTATCTTGCAGGAGCGACGAGAGATTAGAAAGAGTTCTATTGTCAAACAACAATAGAGATAGTGCCAACATCCCTTGAGGAGGATGAGATAGATCTTGACTACGTGCCCCTACCGATCATGGAGGAGGAGCCAGAGTCACTCAGACCATTCACGAGGTTGTAGAAAGCATACAAGAGTGTAAGGAGGAAACTTCGTTGGGATGAGAGTGCACTAAAGTTAGTATAGACCTCAACAGAGGTAGAGAGACAGTAGGAAGAGCTGGCATAGACACAAGCAGAGAGGGACTAGATGGAAGATGAGTGGCTTATAGCCATTGGGTGAGTATAGGGTATGGAGTATGCACTAAGACTTGGAAATTTGTGATCACAGTCACACACGACCATCTCATGACATCCAAGGGCTAGATCCTGAGGGGTCTAGCTCTCATAGACCATTTTGATATTGTATATGATTCTGAGATGTATATAAAACTTTGATATATATATATATAGACATGCACCTTTGATATTATGATGATGTATCTTTTGGTATGAAGATTTTAAATGCTATGTGATTAATTAAATGACTTATGGTAAAATGTATTTAATTAATGGCTTCATGATTTAACAGGAATGGTGTGATCTAATATAAAACATATTTTAGTTTTATCATAGATACAATGTTGATAAATGAAAAAGAATATGCTCAATTAAATACACCAATAAGGATTTAATTTAATGCAACAAGAGGGTGAATAGTATGAAGCATAAAGTACTTATAAAATGAACTTAAATAATTACTTTAGTGTTTAAGACAAATATAAATTTAGTTGTCAAGAACAGAGCAATGTGAAAGTTATAACATCAAATAACTTTAAACAACACTGCTATATCACTCATACTATTCAAAGGGGGTTAGAGATAACACCAACACAAATGTGTGGCATTAATAGATTCCGTAAGGGGCGTTCCATCAATCTGCGTTAAGAGATATGCACTAGGCCCATAATTTTTATCAACTACATAAGGTCCCAACCAATTAGGGCTGAACTTATCTTTGTCTTCTTTGTCAGCACTAACATTTCTTTGATTTTCAATAAGAACAAAATCTCCCTTAGAAAATGATCTAGGGATAACATGAATGTTGTGTTTATATTGTAATTGTTTGATGTTAGCATGGAGATACTCGAGAGAGTTAATGTGTTGTTCATCAAGCATCTCAAGTTGATGTAATAAACCACATTAGTACCATAAACAAGGCTATAAGGGGTATTTCCTATGGATGAACAAACATTAGTTCTATAAGCCCAAAGTGCATAGGATAGTTTCCTATGCCATTCTTTATGATTATTGTGAATAGTTTTCTTACGGATTTGTTCATGAAGTTTATTAGTATTTTCAGCTTTTCCATTGGATTGTGGATAATACAGTGTAGAAAAATAATGTTGAATATTAAAGATTGCAAGAATTTTTTTTGAACTTCGCTATTCTTAAATGGTGTTCCATTGTCTAAAGAAATTGTATAAGGAAGTCCAAAGCGAGCAATTATGTATTATAATATGAATCGACAAATTACTTCAGCGGTTGTTGAACAAAGAGGGATAGCTTCTACCCATTTTGTGAAATATTTAGTTGTGGTTATGATAAATGTATGTCCAACAAAAAGAGGTGAAATTTTTCCAATAAGATCTGACCCCCATACTGAAAATGGCCAAATGGGAGCATTGGCATAGAGCTCAGCAACAGGAGTGTGAATCAAATTGCTATGTTCTTGGCATTTGTGACATCATTTAACATAGGTGAAACAATCCTTTTCCATATGTCTCCAATAATAAACCATACAAATAATTTTTTGCACTAATGAATGACCTCTAGAGGCACCAGCATGAGCCTGTTTGATTGCTAAAGGGATTTTAGAATCTTTAAGACAATGTCATAGGAGGCCATTGAAAGATCTTTTATATAATGCATCGGAAAGAATCACATATTTAGTTGAGTTTACATAAGCGCTTTCAAGTATTTTTTGTGATAGGTTCGGGAATGGTACCATCATTTAAGTAGTTGTATATTGTATCATAACATTCACACGAAGTTGCTCAAGTTATCGCCAAAATATCTTCTAATGGAGTATCAATGGAAGGTTTCATGATGGGGTGAATAATGAATTTGAAATCTATAGAAGGATCATGTGGGGATATGAGAGATACTGCACTCGCCATTGCATCCATGTGTCAATTATCTTTGTGTAGGATGTTATCAATGGTTAACGAGTCAATTTTTTCTAATAATTTTATTATGAGATCCTTTTATCTTGATAATTTGTTGTGTTTAGTTTGATATGAACCATTGATTTGTTTTATGACTAATTGTAAATCACCAAAGATCTTAATATGTTTAGCATGAAGAGATAGAGTAGCTTGCAAACCTACAATCAATGCCTCATACTCAGCTGTATTATTTGTGCATAGGAAATTTAAATGGTAGGATAAAGGAATAGGTTTTTCATTGGGTGGAATTAGGACCACTCCAACACTGAAACTTGTTCGAAACTTAGATCCATAGAAAAATAATTCCCATGGTTTAATACTAGCAGTTAAGACATGATCATCGGGAAAGGAATTATTAGTAGGGAAACCAAAGGGAGAAGGAGCATCATCTAAGTGATCGGTTAAGGCTTGACCTTTGATTGCTTTTTGTGAAACAAATTTAAGATCAAACTCAATTAACAACATCACCCTCTTAGCTAAGCATCCCGAAAGATTGGTTTTGTTGAAAATATATCTAAGAGGATCAAATTTTATGACAAATTGTACTTCAACATTTAGTAAATAATGTCACAACTTACTAGTACAACTTACTAGTAGTGAATACAAGAGCCAAACATTGTTATTCAATTTGTGAATATCATGTCTCATAATCAGTTAAGATGCGACTAATGTAGTAAGTAGGGTGTTCTTTACCATGATCACCATGTTGATCCAAAAATGCTACAAGAGCATGGGTAGATGCATCGATGTACAAGATAAACATTCAATGTGGCATGATAGGTTGTAAAATAGGTGGAGTGGCTAAATATTCCTTTAGACTCTCAAAAACCTGTTTACAATCCTCATCCCAATCAAAAGGGACACCATTTTTAAGGAGATTTGTGAAAGGTATTGTGCGATTGGCTAAAGATGCAACAAAATGATGAATAGCTTGAATTCAACATTGTAACATACACAACTAAGAAATATTCCAAGGAGGTGGCATGTTAATGATGACATCAATTTTCTTTGTGTCCACTTCAATGCCTCTATGAGATATGACAAACCCAAGAAGTTTACCACTATCTATGCCAAAGACACATTTTTTTGGATTTAATCACATGTATTGTTTTATGCATTCAAAGATTTTATGAAATACATTCACATTGTCTTGTTGTGTTAATGATTTAGTGAGGATATCATCGACATAGTCTCCTAAAAATTTGTGAATATAATCATGAAAGATTAATGTCTTTTCACGTTGATAAGTTGCATCCACATTCTTTAAACCAAAGGGCATCACAACCCAACAAAATGTACCCCAAACAATTGTAAAGGTAGTTTTGTATTGATCTTAAGGATTAATAAGGATTTTATTATAACTAGAAAATCCATCCATGAATGACAAAAAATCATGTCTAGTAGTTGAATCCATGATCATGTCTATATTAGGAAGTGGAAAATCATCTTTTAAGGAGGCTTTATTCAAGTCTCAAAAATTTGTGCATATCCTAATACTATTATTGGGTTTTGGAACTATGACAATGTTTGAGATCCAAGGAAAATAATCAATAGGTGTAATAAAGCCTGCATCAAGAAGTTTCTCTAGTTCCTCTTTAACATGCAAGGCTACGTTAGGGGGAATTTTTTAAATCTTTTGGTGGATGGGTTTAGCATTTGCAATGCATCACAATTTTTGGGCCAATTCCTGGCATATCAGAATATTTCCAAGAATTTTTTTAGGAAAATCATGAAGTAAAGTGGTTGTATCTTCTTGTTCTTCATCATCAAGGAACTTCCCAATTTTAATAACTTTATCTCTATTATGAATGTCCATAAGCACATCAATTGTATCTCCTATAGGGATTGCATTGGATTTAGGACTTTTAGATTCAAAGAAGTCTTCAGTGATATCGCTTGCTTCTTGCTCAGTAACATTTAAAGCACAGGAAATGTGTTTCATGTAAGTACGTGAGGATGGGGTATCGTAAACACCTAACAATTGTTTCAAAGCCTCATCGCTATCGGCATACGTTAATGAAGGGGGTAAGGTTATATCTAGAAAATTTGGATGTTTGATTGTGAGTTTCTGTTGTGGGTGACATGTTATAACATTAATGTTTAAATATGGTCATTGAGTAGCATTGGTCATTTTAGAAAAAGAATATCCTAATCTGATTTTTGTTTCTTGTGTATTAGGTTCAATAGGGACATGAATACCTTGTTCATATTTTCAACACCCTTCTCCAGTATAGCCTAATTGTTTGAAAAATTTATAATCTTTCTCGTAAAGTCATCCCATTTCATACAGGGTAGGTAGGGATTGATAATCTATCTCATTAAAATTTGTTGTGTATGTTGCATTTTCATCCATATTGTAAGAGATAGATGTTTGAGACGATTTTTCAAAATTTTGAGTGGACATAATTGTTGGTTGTTCATGTTTCTCATCTTTCTTTTGTGTAAGTATATCTTCGCGCATGAACAAGGGTGTGAATTCTAAGGATCCCCAATCATCACCAAATAATTTAGAGATTGATTCCATATCATTGTGTTCAATTTCAAGAGGGTCAATGTTAGAAGTGGGAATCAACATTTTCAAAGTACTTGTAACCCCTTTTTCAAGCTGAAAGCAACTTTTTGGCTTAGGGTCTATTTCAATTTGATATATACGATTGTTATAAACATACTTCATGATACAATGAATGGTGGAAAGTATTGCATTCATCTCATGAATCCATGGTTGGCCTAAAACAAGATTATATGAAAGATCATAAGGCATGACATGGATAGGAGTTTGCAAAGTAACCAACCCAATCGTAATAGGTAAAGTAATTATCCCAAGTGGTTGCTTTGTTGTATTATCAAATCCTTGAATAGAAATAGAATCAGGTATTATTTGTGATCTATCAACTTTTAATCAATCAAGGAGACACACTACACACATTAAGGGCAAAACCATTATCTATGAGAGTGTGTTTGATACCTATACGATGGAATTGAGCGATGATCATAAAGGAATCATGTTGTTTTCATAACTCCAAAGGAGGGAGCTCATGCTAATGAAAAGTAATATTAAGATTATGTTTTTGAATAAGAGTTTCCACATCATTCAAAGTGGTTCCAGGAGGAATTGTGAGTTGTTTTAAAGCGGTTTCAAGAATGGTGTTGTAAGTTGGTGAAGTTTGAAGTAAATCCCAAAGAGAAATTTTGGCAAGAGTATTCTTTAATTTTTCAACAAGATCATACTCCTTTGTAGGTGGGTTATAATGAGGAGCACTAGGCAGATTAGGTAAGGGTAATGATGGAGGAGTTGGTTGTGGTGGTTGTGGGTTATTTTGTGTGTTATATGTATGAGCAACAATATCATCACTAGATTGTTGTGATACATTATTGTTAGGTGGGAGGAAGGTGTGGAGTGGTTGATTAGAGGGTTGAAGTAGATGTGAGGGTGGGTAAAGGATAATTTTAGGCTGAATTACATTAACGTCCCTTATTTTAGAGATTTCACAACAAACCATAGCGAATGAGTTGGATGAGATGAAGTATTGAAGAGACTCGTCTAGAAAATGCAAATAATCACTACTAAAAGGTTTGAAGGGTAAATGGTCATCAACTAGTTTAGGATGTTCAAGAAAAAAATTAGAGGTATTAAAATTTGTTATATCAAGTTGGTTACCACAAACCTTAGTGGACGACTTATGTGAGATGAAGTCCTAGAGGGCTTCATCTAACAAATCAAAGTCATCACAATCAAAAGGTTTGAGGGGGAATTTATCATTAATGGTGTTAGGTTTCTCATTACAAGCATTAGAGGATGAAGTGAGTGAGAGGATGCCCTTAAGGGCTTCATCTAACTTATCGACATCATCACTATGAAGTGGCTTGGATGAGATGTTGATTTGAACTTGAATCATGTGTTTAATTGGAACATTTGATGTGTTGGGTGATTGGCTTTGGATATTTGCTAGAGTTTCCTCAATGTAAGATGATCAGAAAGGACTACAAAATATGACTGAAATGGAACTTGTAAAAGTATAAGACTATCCATAAATGCCATGAAAATAAATGAAATTTATGCTAAGAAAACAGAAAGAATTGAACTGAAACATAAATGTAATGACAAAAAATAGAAATATGCAATGTAGGAAATTAAAATATGGAAATGTTGATGCAAAAATACAAAGGGATTGATTCGCCCTAGGTAGCGAATGAGTCCCAGGAGATGTTTTTTTAATGTTTTTCTAATTTTTTTGTTTTCTTTTTCTGAAATTTCAACTCTGTACAATGCAAATGCAGAGATATAAATTAATAATATGAGAAAGTAAACAATGCTTTCACTAATGCAATGCTTTGAAGAATCCTAAAACAATGCAAGAGCATGAAACCTAAGATGCGATTAGATGTAAATCAGATTGTTGGTATGCTCAAAATTCAAGTTCACCAAAATGAAACATATATTTTTGGTACCCTATGGACTACTCTTGCACTTCTAGGGTTTTTCACCTAAAAGGAGAGAGATAGGGCCAAAAATGCTAATGTATCACTCAAATTAGGATGTATGCAATGTTACCTAGGCTAGATGAATTAAACCAAATGCAATTGACTAATCTAAATGACTGAAAATGAATGCAAAACTAAGATTTATGCTTTGTTTGAAAACACAATGTTGTTTACAAAAAGGTTAAAATAATGAACAAAAATGGAACTTTTAACCAAACAAAAAGTTGTTTCTCAAAATATGTGCACCTAAAAAGCTATATAGGACTAGAGAAAAATTTGAAAAGCTGATGAAATCTGAACTTGCGTTGACTGGGACTCATTCGCCACCTTGGGCGAATCAGCCCCAGATCAGGACTTTTCTGCACATAACTTATTTTTTGATAGTCGGGGATCTGAAACTGCATCTGAATCAAATCTACATCTTAGGGTGGACTCATTCACCATGCATGGTGAATCATTCCTCTTTTTGATTTCTGTAATCTCAAAACTCAGATTTTTACCTTGACACCTGCACAACAATTTCTGATGGAAACCCAATTTTGGATCTCAGAAAATTCCTACCAAATAGCTTTAAATTTTTGATCTAATGGGGGTTTTCCTTTTTCAAACCCCTAGATAGGTAATTAAACCTTGAATAGAGAAAAATATCCATAAACCCTAGCCTTAGATGTGTTAAAGACTAGGAAAAGATGAAATGTAAGAAGGGTCCTATTCTATTGTTATAGAACAAGACAAGCAAGAGTGATTGAAATAATGTAATATATCAACCCTAAAAACCTTACAACACATGAAACATATAAATAAAATGACATGCAAATGTTAAAAAAATACAATGCAAACCTTAATATGAAGATAGAGTGAAAATGGAAGATGGAATCAATAGGAAACCAATTCCTTAGGCATGATTTGGTGGCTAGTTGCACCTTTTCACCCTATATTTCTTCATGATTCACCATAGGAATCCTTCATCAACCCTTTGCAATTTTGGATCTTGACAAGAAAAGTGAGCTTCAAGACCTGGAAAAACCCTAGTTTGCTGCCATGAAACTTCAACTTTTGCTAATGAAACTTGTTGTAGAAGACTTTGCTCTTGAGAGATGATAAAAAGATGATAAAAGATTATAGAGATGTGTAAAATGACTTTAAATGTGTATTTATAAGCGACAAAACCTTATTTTCTCATTTATTAGACCTAATAGGCTAACATTCATCAAAATAAAAGTTAAATTGATTAAATTCCTGCTTAATTTTGAATTTTCCCTCGAAGGGGACTCATTTGTCCAAGGTGGCGAATGGGTCCCACTACTACTATTTGAAGGTGGGTTGTCGGGGTATGATGTCATTAAATGTTGTTTGTTGGGTTTTATGTGATTTCTTAGGTAAAACAGGCCTCTAGATCAAAATTAATAGGTCTAAGGGGCCTATAAATGTTGTTTTGAAGGATAAATGATGTGGGGGGACTCAAAAGTGGGTCCAATTATGCATGAAATTGTCTCTTTTATCAAGAGGGTCCAATTTTCTATGGCACAGTAGCCTAACATTTGTTTTCTCCATCGTGTAGCTAAATGGATAGTGCCAACACATCCATGTGGGTGGGTTAGTTCTTGGAAAGGCCCTATTTTGCACCCCAACACACTAGATCATTCCAAGCTACATTGTATCAACACTTTCTCTTAATAACCCTAAATACCAAAAAGTGGCAAACTTTGATGAGTTATTTCTTGAAAACCATGGTGATTGCAAATGTCTTGTTTGAAGCTATAGGGATTTGTAAGGTCACTCTACAATACCCTCTCTCATTTTTCATATCTCCAATCCATTAGGAAATGGTGAAAACTTTTTATAGCCCAAAATCATTAGATACATGCATTGTTAAGTTGTAAGGTAGCCTAGTTTTTGTTGTGTTCTTCATGGGGCCAAAAACCATTAGTACCAAGGTAAACCCACAATAGGGTTACAATTTTTCTAATGAAGAAAAATTAGAAATTCTCATAAAAAAATTAAAATGGTTTACCCCTTCTAATGAAGGGGGTGAATGAACCACCCTCTAATGAACCTTTCTAATGAACCCTCTTTTGCACCATATAAGGGGGGTTCGAATGAACCCCCTTCTAATGAACCCCCTTTTTTCACCTTCCCCTCCACCATTTCAAAATTTATGCATTTTTTTGACTATCGAAGCTTCAGAAGGAGGTGCAAATGGAGTCAAATTGATAAACCAAGTTGGATGATTGTAGTGATCAAAATGTGCTTTCCAACAACTATAAATTTAATATATTTTGTTTTTATTTTATATTTTATTTTTTAGTTTTACTGTACATAGGTTTTTCACCGAACCTCAAGTTCGATGAAAAATCATTGTGGAAAAATAGTAAATTTGAGGAAAAAAAATTGAAAAATATATATCCTCTAGGTATTGATGTCCTCGTTCTAACAAAAAAAATAAAATTGAATTTCAATACATACCAAAAAAGTTATGCGTGCCGAAGTGCACCTATGTCTAAATTGTAAATGTTTTGACTTCAAAACTTAATTAAAAAAAAATATTCAACAAAACGTTATGAAACAAAATGAAACCAATAGATACCAGTGTTAGCAACCTAAATTAAAAAGAATCAAAATTTTATCCTTTGTAGAAAAAAAGTTATGCGTGTCGAAGTACACATCACTTTTAAAAAATGTTGTTTACTATTAAAAACTAGTTATCAAAGGAGACGCAAAAAAAAAACAATTTAATTCCATTTTTAAAAAATATATATTTAAAAATCTACAAACAAAATCTCACAAATCACTAGTTTACATCATTTTCAAATTCTAATAGTTTACCTACTATAAGTGTCGAAAGTGAAGTTTTCTTTGAAAATGTTGATTTCAATGTCAAGTTTGGCCAAAAGTTGGGCATGTCTATGTTAGACATGGTTCAATTTTTTACCCCAACCTCCTAATTTTTTCAAGCTACATTATGTGGGTGTTTTCTTAAGATCCTGTTGTCTAATTTACAATAGTTTAAGACTTTTTTTTTTAGGAGAAAGGAAAAGGAGCCTGTATATATATTATATATAAAATAAGATGCTTACATATTTGCAGGAGTCCAATTTCTAAGTTTATGCTAATCCTATTGATAATCCAAAATTCAACATATTATTTCTAGACTATCTTCAAACAACTACTTCTGAATTTATCAAGCTAAGCATGCTACTACCCCAAAATTATCATATCTAAACCCTTACAAAGAAGCAGATGCCCTATATTTTGAAACAAAAAAAAACCCACAAAATACTGAAATTATTGTTTCATAGAGTTCCCATGTACAAAATTTACATTTTGCATTTCCAATCCCTCTATCAGTTGCAATCCTCTTTCGAACAATCTTCTCCCTCCAATAGATGCTCTGGGAACCTACATGCATCAAGCCAATGCTACATTGGCATTGTTTGTATTCACCTAAGAACTGCTTGTGAAGTGAACATTGTGTGTAGTTTGTGCATACCTTGGGGTACAAGCCAGTGAATTTACCCTAAGCTGTAATTCCAACTACAAAACATTTCCTACAGGGTGTGAAACATGTGCTCAAAGGAATTCCAATGCATAATACTTTTCCTTAATATATATCTCCATTACAAAGAAAACACATTGATGGTTCTTCCTCAAAGCTCACAGGAGGATATTATCATTTTTATACTGGAGAGCCAACCTAATGGCATCAAATATTTCTTCAAAACCCTAGCATGATTGCACAAATTCCCTAGGAAATAAACCACCAATATACCCTTCCCCACTAAAGATATTGTATTGTTGCACTAATGTAAGTATGGCATAATCCAATAGGAATTGAAAATTGACAAACATTCTAGCCAGTTCCTCAATTTCACTCAAGGATTGACCAACTAATAAATTTACAAGACTCATGCATTTATAATCAATTGGTGTAATCATGGTAGAATATTCATCATTTATATATATACAAAATTTTCATTATATATAGATACAAATGAATTGATAATATTTATTAAAAAAAATTGTGTTTCCAACATTTCATCAAATGTTGGTTGTTTATGTATACAAAATTTCAGCTATACATAGATAGAAATAAACTAATGAAATTTATAGAAAATCACATTTTGTACAATTAGTACAATGAATAGATGATATGCCAATCAACCAATAATATATACAAAATTTCTAAAATTATTCTACTCATTCATAGAATCAATTTCATACAATTCTCCAACACACTGAGTACCTATAATTGGCCCAAATTCAATCTACTAAACATTGTGGATCAACTCTAACCCTTATAGTGTCAAGTATTGCCTCATGATTAGCTTCATAATCTTTCTATAAATTATTATTAATTAGCCTACCACAATATTTAATTAATTAAATATTCATGGGAACAACAAGGTTAGAGAAATGAAGAATATGCCTATGTGTGTAAAAGTCCCCATACAGTTCTAAATATTTGATTTTGGAATAAGGTACCTTTTAAGCCATGTTCTTGTGAAAACAACAAATCCTATTGGATACTCAATACCCTCTCCATCAATGATTGTGGTAGTCAATTTTTTTATCCCCTCTATACACCAACATAAAAAATAATTTGTTACTCCATTATTCTCATCAACAATAATTGCATACACATGACCTATATGACACTAAGTGAATACATTAATTCCAAAAAATATGTAAATATAATAAAATGAATTAAAAATTTGATTTCAACTAATTAATAAATCATAATACCTAGTTGCACTAGGTTAGATACATGGTGAAATTCCACAATACTTCCATTTGGTTCAACTATAGTGCTTGTGGAACTTGGTATGTTTCAATAGGAACTAAAGGTATAAAAGACCATTCATCAACCTGTTCTTTTGACTCATAATCTTCCCATACAAAATCCATACATGAAGGATAAAAACATGCAATCTGTCTTATATAAATAAGAAGTGAACTTGTATTTGAACTTCTAAATGAGTGGAACTCACTCAATCCTATAATTCTATAACAATCTTGGTAGTTTACAATATTAGATTCATTTACCAACTAAAACTATCTAGAAACCATAGACTTACCTTGATTACCTAGTCCCATTATGGAGTTACACCATTGCACAATTGTTGCTACATCAATCAACTTAGCACCATCTTGGTACTTCAACTCCTATCTATTTAGGGCTCTTTTTACAACATGCTCTGTCACCATCATGTTCACCCTTTCCATGTATAGCTTCAATGAAATTCCAAAAATGTTGAACACCATTTCTCATAGGCATCATAGTCAACCAATAGAACATCCTTGAATTCTTGAATTGTGACATGCAATTATCTGACCATATGATGTGTTGATTTTATCTCATATTTCTTTCCCTTAAATTGTCTTAGAAAATTTGAAATTAGCCTTGCACAAACTCTATAGAATGAGTACAATCATCACTAATGTAGAAGTGCTACTCTCTTAATATCTTTCTATTTGTCTCTATGTTATCATGTGCAGGCATGAATTATGTGTACAAAAATAGTAACTTGAATAGAGTTTTAGTATTGGGATTACACTTCATTTTACAATTGCAATATATAATTCTCAACAAAATCTACAATAGAAATAATGGTACCAAGAGGAAATGTATCCTTAAATAACTTTCATTTCTCATCCAATCATCAAGAGATATGTGTATGCATCACATACTCATAGAGTATTTTCTCTTGAAAAATCATCATAAATTCAACTATAGAAATATTGGTATTCACTAACTCACATCTCTTCAACTCTTTTCCATCTTTAATCGCATATGTCATTGCCTTGTATTTTCCAAAAGTAACTAGTTTTTTTTAATTTCATGTGTGCTCTCTAAATGTAGAAATTTTTGCAAAAGTTGTAAACCACCACAAGTAACACATGATACTCTCAAACATGACTTCTTATAAAAATTTAGCCATCATCTCTTCTACATAATACACTTGAAATAAAATATCTTTATGATTTAGGAGGGACTTGTATACCACATTCCTATAAAACATCAAGTTGTTATGCAAAGTAACACATATATGATGTCTAATGAACATTGTAATGCATGGAAAATTAAATATGCATCCTACAAAACCATGTAGTATATGTGTGATTTATCTTAACATATTTTTTTTTACCATTTAAAAAAACCTTTGACTAATTCTCACTTGAGGATAACTTCGGATACACTTTTTATAAAATTAAGTTTGAGTCATATCCAAAAAGTGTTTAGGATGTGGTTCATGATTTCAAGATCCTATTCTCCTTCTAAAAACATCTCTTTTATTGGGAAACTCTTGTGTTATATTACAAAAAAATCAATTAACTCTATTAATGCATCAACAACAACCTTGTCTTTGCATGGAAGTCTACAAAAATTTATGCCCAAAGAGAATTATTATTAGGATCCTCAATTGTTTCAGTCTCCCAATGGAAATTAATAGTGTTCTACTTATTTGTAGTGACCTACATTTTTTGGTAATCAAAAGAGATTTTTTAGTTTTGTTGCTTGCTATAGTTGATGTAAGAACACATTAGATAACATTGCTATCTTTAGTGTGTGATGTTGAACATATTAATTGATACACACTAATTAAATTTCTTACAATAGTTCTTTCACCATTTGTATTTGATGATCTTAAGCCAAGGATCTTCATAGTGTCTCTAAAATTAATGTTTTTAATCATCTCGACAAACAATTGGCACCTTCAAGTTTAACTTAAGCTCTCAAAATAGTTTTTCCTTATTTTATTAGTCATTCTTCTACAAATGAAATCAAGAATTTTGTTGATCATTGGTTTAAAAATATTTTCACCTATGTCAATTAGATAATTTAGTTTTTTATGAATAATTTGATGAGGTGTTATGATTGTTGTGTGTTCTTGGTTTGCATTTGGTACATTTTATTGATCATTTATATCTTCAATAGGTGTTTTGGTATTTAATTCTACATTAATGTCAATTGGTATAGATGACGTACCTTCTCCTCCACATTTTCTCATTTCACATAGTCCTTTCATGTGCTCCCTTTTTTTTCCTTTTTATATGTTAATAAATATTATACTTTGAGAAAAAAATGATTTACTTCATCAAATTACTTAAACATATATAAAATTATGCATACATTACTCTTTTTTGACATCTAAATGATAAATTCCTTAATAAAATTAATAAATTATCAACAAAATATGAAATATTCATCAAAATTGACAGTAAAAAATGATATAAAATAAAAAAACATTTAACAACCAGTTAACTATCACATTACAATCCATTTCAATCATTTGAACTTATATAAAATAAATAAATATCTTATGCTATCAAAAAAATACACATAAAAAGTGGAGTATATTGTAGTGGGACCTTCAACATAATTGTTAAGTAATTTTTTGGTCATTATGAATGCATATAAACTAAACAAAATGTGTACATGTTATGCTTACATAACATGTACGTCTTATTTTTCCATAACATGTACATGTTATATTGGTCCATAAACTTAAGTGTTTACACTTTGGCCTCCATTTAGAAGCACCTATAGTGTCAAAAACATGTATGTGATTTTAACTTAACAAAACACGTATGTTCTTTTAACTTTGAAAAACACATTCATGCTTTGCTTAGTTTTAGGTTTGGAGGATGGATTTACCTTTACAAAACATATACGTGCTTTTAACTTAACAAAAAATGTACATTTTTTGTTTAGTTTTTGGTTTGAGTGATGGATTTACCTTTATAAAACATGTATGTGCTTTTAACTAAACAAAACACGTACATGTTTAGTTTAGTTTTTAGATTATCATGGATTTAACTTACCAAAACCTTATGCACTTAACTCTAACACCTACACACTTAACCCTAAACTCTATACCCATAACCCTAAGCTATATGCCCTATACCCTAAACCCTATATACCCTATACACTCAACCCTAAACCCTATCCCTCAAATCTATACCATAGAGAGAGAGGTTAGATAGAGAGGTAGTTATAGGGAAATAAAATCTATACCCTATACCACAAGTTCCTTAAACCTTATCCATCAATCAAGGAGCTAAATCCAATAGGTTAAACCCATAACCATATACTCAACCCTATACCCTAAACCCTAAACCCTATAACCTAAAACATCAAACCTAAACTAATAAACCATAAGCCCTACAACCTAAATAATGAATAATTTAGAGATATTAAAGGGAGAGAGGAGAGAGATACATGGGAGAGATATAGAGAGAGGTGATATATAGAGAAGAGAGGTAGAGAAAGAGATATTTGAGATAGTTAGAAGAGAGATCTACATAGTGAGGAGGGGAGAGGTAGATAAGGACGAATAAGGGGAGAGATAGGAAGGGGAGGTAGATAGTGGAGAGAGGTTATGTAGAGAGAGGTACATATAGAGGAGAGAGAGAAGTGAGATATACAATGATAGAGATGGGGAGGAGAGTAGATAAGGGGAGATGTGTGACTTAACCCTAAACTATATACCCATAACTTGAAACCCCATACCCTAGAGCATTAGTTCTATAAACCTTAGGAATAAAAGCCAATAGGTTAAACCCTTAACCATATACTCAACCCTATACCCTAAACCCTAAATACTATACCATAAAAATCATCCCTAAACCCAAAATTCGTAGGTCCTACACCCTAAATAATGAATAATTTAGAGATATTAAAGGGAGAGAGGGGGAAGAGACATGGGAGAGAGATATAGAGAGGAATATAAAGAGATATGTGATATAGATAGAAGATAGATCTACATAAGGAGGGAGGGAGAGGTAGATAATGATAGGTGAGGGGAGAAATAGGAATGGGAGGTAGATAGTGAAGAGAGAGATGTTAGATAATTAAGAGAGGTAAATCTAGAGGAGAAAAATAAGTGAGATAAACAAGAATAGAGATGGGGAGGAGAGTAGAGAGGGGGAGATATGAGACTTAACCCTAAACTGTATACCCATAACCCAAAACCCTACACCTTATCCCTCAACCTTAGGATCTAAAGATATTAGGTTAAACCCTTAACCATATACTCAACCCTATACCCTAAACCCTGTACCCTTGACTTTAAACCCTTAATAATGAATAATTTGGAGATAATAAAGGGAGAGAGAGAGAGAGACATGGGAGAGAGATAGAGAGGGGTGATATATAGAGAAGAGAGGTAGAGAAATATATGTATTGAGATAAATATAATAGAGATCTACATAGGGAGGGAGGGAGAGGTAGATAAGGATTGATGAGGGGAGTGATAGGAAGGGGCAGTAAATAGTGGAGAGAGAGAGGTTAGATAGAAAGAGATAGATATAGAGTAGAGACAGAAGTGAGATAGAGTACAATAGAGATGGGGACAAGAGTAGAGATGGGGACAAGAGTAGAGATGGGGATATGTGAGAATTAACCCTAAACTATATACCCATAACCCAAAAACATGTATCGTATACCATCAGTTCCCTAAACCTTATCCCGAGCAACCTTAGGAACTAAATCCAATAAGTTAATCCATTAACCATATAATTGAAACCTTATAACCTATACCCTCATCCCTAAACCTTATACCCTCAACCTATACTACATCCCATCCCATCACTTCTCTCTAGTCACCATAATTTTTCTCTTTCCTAATCATGGATTGTATATACACATTAGTTCTATATGTCTTCCATATGTCCCTATACTCAATGTATTAAAATGGTTTCTTGGTCTTCATCCACATCCAACTCTTCTAATTATTGCATTTTTATCTTATGTCTTTAGATTTATTATTGTAACCATCTTCTCATCATTGTATTTTCATCTTAAGTGTTTAGATTTTTTATTCTAATCATCTTATCATCATTTCACTTTCATTTGTTTAGTGTTTTTATTTTTTATTTGAAGCATCTTATCATCATTTAATTTTTATCTACAATGTTTATATTTATTATTCTAAGCATCTTATCATCATTTCATGTTTTCATTTTAAGTGTTTATAATTTTTATTTAAGCATCTTATCATCATTTCCTAAGTTCATCTTAAGTTTTTAGATTTTTTATTCTAAGCATCCTACCATCTTGTGTGTTTATTACATTTCATATCCAAAACATACATATACATTCTTCATTAGATACATTCTAGATTCATTTTAAACTATATACATATCTACATTAACATTCACTTGCATATGTCACAAATCACATAAACCAATATACACATCATTATTAGTATGTTGATATCATAATCACAATTAACATAATCCATTCTTGATCATAATATAGCTTATCTCCTTAGCCTCATTGATCTATTTGATCTCCTCAACCTCCTTGATCTAGCTAATCTAGATGTCCCAACCCTCAGGTGATCTATATAGCTTTACAAAACATGTATGTTTTTTGCTTAGGTTTGAAATTACAATAGATTTTAACTTACCAAAACTCTATGCACTTCACCATAACACCTATACACTTAGCCTTAAACTTTATACCCATAACCCTATGGTTTAAGATTTTAGGGTTGATGTTTTAGTATGGTTGTAAATGTACTAGTTATAACTATTTTATAACTGAGATTTTTGTCAAACATTCATTTTTAGCCATATTTTCCATAATAAAAAGAATTCAAATTTAAAATATACTTTCATAATTATTGTGGACACCGAAAAAGTACATCTTTTTCTTTCCTGATTTGGGAATAATTAATGATAAATTGGACTCAATTTCTCCTTGGTCTAGTGTTGTGAGGTGTTTTACACATCCACAATAGGTCTTGGGCCTATTTTAAGCTAAATTAACCCAACTTTGTCCTAATTTAATGTTGTAAAATGTATTTATTTACATCTTCACATTAAATTTGAGAGGCTTGTAATCAAGTGGACCTAGTCTAGTGTTGTAATGTGTTCTACACATTTACATGGGATTTAGGGCCCTTCTAAGCTAAATAGACTCATTGTTTCCTTAAATTAGTGTTGTAAATTGTATTTACTTACACTTTCACTTTATATTTTGGGCCTCTTTGTAGTTATAACCTATATATCATTGTTAATATGCTCCTATGACCCCATATTATGCATCTTGAGGCATATTTTGATCAAAAACTTAACTAGATCAACATAAGAGCTTAAATTTTCCATTCCCCAACATTTTGGCAAGCAAAATAGCCCTTGTGGGACCCATTCACCACTTTGGGTGAATGAGTCCCATCTAGGTGGTACTCATTCACCCAAGATGGAAAATGAGTCCCATTTGAGCTATTTTTGAGGTTTGAGTAGGAAAGAGTGGGTTTTTAATTCAAATTTCTATAATGTTAGCCTTAGGGCTCAAAATAACGACCATTTGAGTTACTTTCCTATATAAACAAGCTTCCAAATCCTAATTTCATCCAAGCAACATAAGCCTACATGATATCAAGTCAAGCAATCAAGAGTTAAGCATTTCAAGGTCATCAAGATAGCTTTCAAGATCATTTCTAAGGAATTCAAGAGCAAGATTCTTCATCCATTGTTGCAACAATTCAAGATCCATCATTACAGAAAGTTTCTAATTGAATTACTTCATGTTCATGCTTCATTATCTTATTTCATCATTTTGATTTAATTACCTAAAAGGGGTTTGACCAAGGCAAACCCTTGTTCCCTAACAATCAACATTTTCTCTCTTTCTTTGAGTGATTGCAGGTCTAGGTGCTTTGAAAGGCTTGGAGATGATTGAATAATAAGTTACAAACTTGTTGGAGTCATCTCCCTATTGAAAAGGTCAAAATATTCACAAAAATTCACTTATAGTCTCGAAAATTAGGTTTTCAGATCCAAACACCTAAAGGAACAAATTGAGCAAATTGAGAGCTACATATTCCATTTATGATTTTCTAGAAAAGTCAAAGTGGACTCATTTGCCAAGAGTGACGAATGAGTCCCACTATACCTACTTTTTAGAGATTTTTGTGGATTTGGATACCCATTTGGCTAAAACAGGCTTTGGTGCAATTTTCTAAAATTGGGACTAATTCCCCCAAAATGGAAAATGAGTCCCACCAGGCTTAAAAATCATCATTTTAAGAATTTCAGAGCTATTTCCAATCTCTTCAAGGTTTTCAAGTGCACACCATTCATACCCTTACTTTTCTGTTCTACTTTATTTACATTTCTAGGGCTTTTCTTAGGTCATTTAGCATGTGTTTGCATATCACATTATTTTTTCAAACATTTTATGTTTTCCAAGTTTACACTTGGTGGTGAACCTATTTCTAATTTCCATTCATCTCCAAGGATATCTTACAATCAGATCTCTCATATCCTTCATTGGGTGGAGGTCTCTAAGGTATTCTTGAATGTGAGCATTGTGAAATCGAATCCCCCTTCCTTCTTTCCATTTTGTGTTTACAAGGAAGTTGAGCATCCATTTTTGGTGTCCACATTTTGGTGAACCTAACTTTAGAATACCTTATTTTTTGATTTGGAGTCCATCATCATCCTATATTTAGCTTGCATTAACTTTGCACTAGGATTTTCATTGGTTAATTTGCATCTAGGGTTTCTATACTTTTGCATTAGGTAAAGTGCATATAGGTTGCATTTTTTCATCTCAAATCATTGAAAAATTGCATTTGCATTTAGGTACACATCATAAAAACTAGAAAGCATAAAAAACAATTGAAAAAATTCTAAAAAAATTGAAAAAAATCTCCATTGGGACTCATTTTCCCCCTTGGGTGAATCAATCCCCTTGTACCCTTGAAATTGCCTTTTATAGCACTAAAAACCTTGTTTCTACACTTCTGTTTGCTGCCATTAACTATTTGTATCACTTGGTTGAGTTTTTGTTACATGCATTTCAATAGATCTAGCTTAAATTAGCTCATTTCATGTATTTCTCAATTTCAAATTTTCATTTATAACATTTCATCTTTCAGGTTGTTGCATAATGTAATTATAAAATTACCTTGTTTCACATCTAAAATTGCATTTAAATATTTCACTTTAGGTCATTGCATTGCACTTTATTTACTTTTCCATGATAGCATGTTTACTTTCAAGAGATGTGGCTTTGATATGGTTAAAAATGGATTGCATAAGAAAAACATCCCCTCTTATGAATTCAATTTAGATTACACCAATAAGGTCATTAAGAAACATGTCAATCATCAAACCATTGTCACAATCCTTACTATTACATTGCTCATTGGTGTGGATGGTAGTGTAGGCAATCATAATAATCATACTTGCTCTTCTCCTAATACCTCTCCTATTAATGATAAAGGTATCTTGGTCAAGGAAGATAAAAGCCTTGAGATTCTTGATTGTCCCTCCTCTCTCCCCTCTTTGGAAGATATTAGAAAACAATAAGATGAGATCATATAAACATTTCTAAACCTAGTCTCCATTCATCCCTTGCTTGTGAGAATATTTTATAGAAAGAATATGATATCATAGATAACCATGAAAATAAAAGAAATTCCTTCTCCTAATATCCCTCCTTGATGCGAAGAGGATAGGTTGGTGTTAGAAGATGCACCTATTAAGAGTCATGAGAATCTTGCTACTCCCTTCCCTAATGCTCCTACCATTTGGGAAGATCTATTTGATAGGCATGAAAATCATAGTTGTACTTCTCTTGATGCCTCCCCTATTTGTGATGAAGTTACCTTACAAAATATAACCATGGAATTTGATGAACATCTTACAATATCTCCTACTAGGGTAGATACTATGGCACAAGTGAATGAGACCTTCGAGAAAAATGACAATCGAATAGAGCATTCCCCTAATCTCCCCACTATTCATAAACAAGATAATCTAGCCATTGATCATTCCCCTACTTGTGACGAAGTAATTTTAGAAGAACCAATCCTTGAATTTCAATAACATTTGGTTTGTAGCTCTCCTAAAAACTCTCCTCCTAGGGAGGATATCATTGTGCAAGAAAAGGATAACATTGACAATAATGATATAGTGTCCTTAGAAGAAGATGAAGAGAAAACATTAGACTCTCACTCACTAATGGATGTTAATATTATTCAACCTCAAATAATCCTTTACCCACCATCATACAAACCTCAAACTCAAAACAAACCCAAATTCATCCTCTACCCACCTAAGAATAATGTGTTGCAGTAATTGAGTCATAATATCATTGCTTATACATATAACACTAGAAACAATCTACAACCACAAAAACCAACCCTAAAAACCCTACCTTTTCCTAATCCCATATTTCCTAGTGCTCCTCTTTTTCCTTTGCATAGTGGGAAAGAGTATGATCTTGTTGAACAAATTAAGAATACTCCTGCAAAGATATCTCTATGGGACCTAATTCAGAATTCACCTAATTATCATACTATGCTTCAAACTGTCTTGCAACAAGTTCCTATCCCTTCTAATGTGCAACTGAATAACATAGTAGTCATGATTCAAGAACTAAATTCTAACATTATTTTCCACCAAAGTGAACTCCCCCCTTTGAAAGTGCAAAAACAAAATGAAGCTTTCACAATAATATCTCAATACAAAATAAAAGGGATAAAGAGAAACCTCATTGACAATGGCTTAGCCCTTATGTGTGTAGTGTGACCCTCTTGGATAGGCTAGGTGTTGATAAATCGAAAATTCAACTAGAATCTTTATCTATTAATGGATTTGACAATGTAGGAAAACAATTACTCGGTGTGATCACTTTACCTATTATAGTTGGGAAGGCCACATTGGAAACATCGATCCATGTTATACCACATGATCTCTCATATAATCTTCTCTTAGGAAGACTGTGGATTCATGTAATGAATGGGGTTCCTTCTACTCTTCATTGTAAAATTAAATACATCTACAACAACAAAGTGTACACAATCGAAGCTGACCCTGACCCAAACAATTGTTTGACCATTGAGAAAAACAAGGAAAATCCTTTGGCAACATTAACACCAACTACACAAGTGGAACACATACAACAAAAAGACAAATAAAAATAAATGAAGAAGTCACGAAGCTATTAGACAATGATTTGGGTTCCTTAGATTTCACACCAACATTCATGGGATAATACAAGATCATACACAAAGACCTTTGAAAAGGGAAAAGAAAAAATGGTAAATTCGGAAGACCCTTCAAAAGAATCCACCTCATCCACTATATACAAAGAAGAAAATTACACATCAAAATTTGATGAACTTAATCATGAGAAACCACCTAAACCAAAAGAGATGAAGAAGCTTTATGGACAAGGTTATGAACTTATGAAACAACTTGGGTATAGTGGCAAAGGATGTGGTGCTAAAGCACAAGGTATTCATGTGCCCATTGAGCCTAACACACAAGAAAAAACTCATGGTCTTGGTTATTTTCCTTTGATAGAAATAAAAAAGCCTTCAATTAACATCAACACTCTCACAAAAGATTCTTCTAAACCAACTTTAACACTAATGCATCCTGAACTGATAGACATTGGTGGTCTTGGTTATTTTCCTTTGCAAGAAATGAAACAAATAAATAAATCTTCACTTAATATCAATTTCATCTCACCAAAAACTAATGATTTGAATTCATTAGATTTTACACCCTCCTATAAAGGAGAGAAAAAATTCTTGCAGTCTCAAGCGTCTTGTGTAAGTATGACAACTAATACTAAGCAAGAAATATCTTTATTGCAAACTACATGAACACCTTCTACTATTGATCAAGAGGGTATCTTGTCGAGACTCCTCCAAGATCACCTGATATCTCTCCCTCCAAGAACTTGAGTTCATCATCATACTACTAATGAATGTAAAGCTTTGAGTAGTAAAATCCAACATCTTAAGGAGTTTGGTGCTCTTCATTATGTGGGGGCACCTCATTCCTCTAATAGATATTTATTTTCACTCTAGCATGTTTCTCATCAATAATCTTGGATCACCCTTGTCCTGCTCTAGGTGGGGGTAAGGGGTTAGACAAATTTGTCCTTGTATGTCACTTGTTGTTGTCTCTTTTGGCTAGTTGAATTCCTTTGATTTACATATTAGAGAAATCTTGGGATGTGGATGGCATGCCTTAAGTTGGCTTGCATGTGACATACTTATTCATGATGTATCTTATTGAATGCATATGACTTCGCATAGAGATTTCTGAATAAGCTCTCATGTATTCTTATACTTTAAATAAATTGATCATAGTAAGGGTGTTAGCAACTACTTTAAAGTGGGGGCATACATCGACACTCATCATATTTCATTGTGCGATTTATTTCTTCTTGTGATGCATCATTTTCTTGGTGGTGTCATTGGGCTTGATTCCCTCCAAGAGTGTGATACTTCTTTGACTCATCCTCTCTTGGAAACATTAGGCACAATGTTCCGTAAGAAGAGAACTTGCACGAACTAAGCAAAATCCCTTTGAACATTCCTTGCACTATTTTTCATTTACAATGTCTATAAGTTTCAAGCATATGAAGTCTCACTTGCCTCATGGAGCTAGAAGATCATTCTTGTGTGGCACCTTATTAAGGTTATCACGAAGTATAACTTTGGTATGGTTTGAGTAG
>VDFB02144280.1:0-24956 GCA_007258455.2 Sequoia sempervirens
AAAAAAACTAGGGTTTTGTATAATTTCTCAAGTAAGTTGTCTATCCATTTGTAATTATAGAATTGTCTCTAAATTGTTAAAAGGAATGTGTATTAAAGGGTTTTTAGGGTTATTTGTTTAATTCTTTAAAGAAAATGGAAAGATTATGAATTGCAAAAATTGTAAGAAAACCCTAAAGATTACGAATTGCAAAAATTGTAAGAAAACCCTAGTTAAATTAAAACCCTAGAAAATGAGTGAGTCAAGTGTTAAAATAAAGGGAACAAAGAGGTTCATGGAGGATGACCTCATGAAGCAATTACCTGGTTCCACCAAAAGGGAAAAACATGCTCAAGGCATGGGGGTGCTGATAAACAGATTGCATGACTTGGCCAAGAAGATAGGTGATGATGTCATCCCTATGCATGTTACACACCATCCCTTAGTTACCTGGTTATTTTTACCTTGTGAGAAAATATGATGATAAATGTAAATTAGAACTTTAATATGCTCAATAGGTGAATGAAATACTGAAATATGCACTAAGATGTCTTTGCTTTGGAAAGGTATGATTATGTTTTATACTGATAAGAAATGCAAACAATGAATATGTAGTGCAATATGATTACTTTAATGCTTGGGTGACACAAATGATTTATGATGCAATTGGATTTTATGTGAATTTCTAACTACTGTGATGATGTGCTAAGTTGAATGCAGGAATAGGTTTGTAATGGCGTGAATTTGCACCCATTGTGAATTCCCCATTTACACACTCCTTACCTTAGAAAATGTGATCTCGATGATATATTTTCTACATATGCTTCCATCTCCCATCCACCTAACAGATGTTTTGCATTTTGGTGGAGGAATTTCGTCAGGGACGTGTGTGTGGCACGCAGATGTTTGTGCATCGCACTACTGTCTTGACAAGATTCTTGCCTCTAGAATATGTAGAGGTGTTACACTCCTCCATTGGACGTGAAGTGTAACGCTTCCTGCCCCTATGGTTGACTTCAAATGACCCTTTTGCCTCCATTCTTCTTTTCAAATGGCTATCTTCTTGATTCACTCTTCTTCTTCAACTTGTTGATCAAAATTTTCTCTACACACTTGCTCAACACTCACTTTCAGCTCCTTCACATTTCACCATCTTCATTGTGGCTGCGAGTTATTGCTTTGTTAGCTCCTCTTCATTGTTGTGACAACCTTAGCTTTGGAGATATTGTGTGCTCACATATTCCTCCATTTTCCTTGAGAGAACGTGGTTGAGAAGGTGACATCCATCCATTTCCATTTACCTTTGCATCATCTACTTGCATAGTAGCATATTTTTGTTTGAGTATTTCTTGGTATTTCCATTTATGCACTTTCTTTATCATCTTTCTATACAATCATTGCTATCTAGCTGTCCATGGAGGTGGAAACACCAAAGTGGGGGATTAACTGAGGCAGTCCTCTAAACATAACCCCAACATTTTCCCATTCTTCTGTGTGTGGGTACCTCTCATCTGATGGATCTATTTGAAGAATGAGATTGCATGTGGCTCAGTATTGCTTTCTCATCCCTTCTTTGTCAATTCAAAGTAGACTAGTTAAAGTATTCTCCTTGTTGCATTCCATTTTTGTACTTTTTTACCACTCTAGCATAGCTTAAAACTCTATTGGTCAATCAATTATCTTTTTTCTTAGAATTTTTGTCTTTCTATCACACTCTCTATCCATACAGAGGCCAACACGTTGCACTGGAGTTTGTGTCTTGTGTTGTCATCCTCAAGCATTGAGCTACTTGAGTCATAGACTGAACTCTAGAAGTTGGATCATTTGACCTCCTAAAACATCTGGGTTAGCAGAAGGAAAGTGAAACCAATTTTCCTTATTTTTAGCCCTTGAAACCTTAAACCTTTCCAATCACTTAGCAAATCTTGAGGAGAATAGGGCAACCTATTGCTTTGGACCCTCCCATGACTTGGGGTTTTGGAGCAATTGGTCCCCCTTCTCTAAATTTTGGTGAACCCTATGTGAACATCATAGCGCCTATTTCTTTGTGTTAAGATTCTTCCTCTCACGCCTCAAGAAGGTTGCAGACTTGCGTACTTCATGAAGATTTATGAGATTTACAACCCAATCTACAACCTCTAGGTACATTGTTAGGAGTGTATGACATCTAGAAATGGATTTCTTGAAGGTCACTAGTAGTCTCACTTCTCAGGAGATGGTTTCAGGAGCAGAGGAAAGTTTCTTTGGGGAAACCACTCATGCTCCTACCCCTCCTGTTTCTCCTATGGCCCCACCTCTGAACAAGGACGATGCTCTTGCTATTCCTATCAAGCATCTCATTTCTCTAGATAGGAGGTTGTTGGATCTTGCGAATCATTTGGGAAAATAATGAAACATAGCTAGGGCTACTAGGCTTGTCAATGAAATGAGATATATGATAGGCAAAGATCGGGTGGGCCTGGAGCTTCTTCGAGGCATCACTGGCATTGTGGATGCATATGTCCCTTCATACAACTCTGGATCGGGTGTTACTTGAGGTTTTGGGTCTGAAGCCTCTGGAAGGCAGATAAGAGTTTCAATGCCCATAACATCAGTGTACATGGTCAAATCAGGTCCTCCCATCAACACCACCGCCATGCTTGAGGTACCTTCGACTGTCAAAGTAAATAGAATCCCTCTGGGTTTCAACACTATTCCTTCTAATGCTGGCAGTGGTAACTCTAGGGGCCATGCTAGCTCTAGTGGTGGAAGCCTTGGCAAGATGGGGATTGGTGGCTCTGGTGGCTATGGTGATGGTTCTACTGGTCCTATTTTATTGTCTAACTCTGTTCTGAATGCTTTGCTATAGAAAATGGGCCAAATGTAGAATTAGCTAGAAAACCTGTCCCAGGGCACCTCCTAGCCAATTTTCTAGCCTTTCTTTTGTTACAGTCCTTTATCAATAGCAATTCTAAACACTCATATCTCTCAAGGGATGGAGATTTTAAAGTTTGAGAAGTATGGTGGTAAGGGAGATCCACAAACACATGTGTCTACATTTAATGCCATGTGTACAAATTTCTTCCACCATGATACCTTAAAGGCTAAATTTTTCCCAAGATCTCTCAAGGATACAACCCTAGAATGGTACTATTCCTTGCCAAATAATTCCATATTCTTGTTTGATAAGCTTGTGAATCAGTTTCTTTGGCGATTCCAGGCGAACATCGGGATGAATATGGCCTTTTCAAACCTCGTCCGATGTAAGAAGGGAGAGCATGAGAAGATAATTGATTTCATTGCTTGGTATCAAGTGTTATTTTCATAGATATCTTATCCTTTTCCTAACTCAAATGTGTAGAAGGTTTTCATCGGTAACCTACAGAGGTCCTAGTAGGAGAAGTTTTCTTTGATGAAATACCCCTCTTTTGCACATATTTATGTCACATTGTGGGAATACTAATAGACAATTCCCTAGTTTAGGGGGTCTTCCTCGCATTCCCATCTTGAGGGTAGGTCCATTGTGTCTATCTTTGGTAAAGGTAAATTTGTTATGAATGTAGTTGTTGTGTCTGGTGACAAAGGCCTCAAACACAACAAATAATTCATGAAGTTATCATAATCATACACTTCTATCCTGAAGAAGTTATTGAAAGACAAAGTGATAACCTTACCAGATCCTCAACCCCTTACTAAACCTTACCCCAACTGGTACGAAGATAACACATTCTTCCAGTAACATCGAATTCCTGGACATGATACTGAAATATGCATGCGCTTGCATCATGAGATACAAGATCGCATCAATCACAGTACTATATGCTTCGATGGGAAAAAGCAGAATGCAAACTAGTCTATGGAAAAGGATAATAGTGAGTCGTAGATCTACACGAATCCTTTTATGTCTCTCTGTGAATCTAATTATTGAACCTCCTAGTTCTATTTCCCTTGAGATCTCAAAGTATGTAAACATTGTTTTATTTACGCCTATTCCTCCCACACAGTCTATGATTGAACCACCGGCTATAACTTTCACATTGTAAGAATTACCTATGAACATAATAAGCATCCTCCTCCTCTATACACTCCCACTCACATCAACAGGAACGTCATGACTGGTGTTCTAGTTGACCCTACGAGTTGTGTGAACATGGTAATGGAGGAGATTCTTTTATTAAATTTTCTACATGAGGAGGAATATGAAAAGTCAAAAACCTCAATATGTATGCATGATGGACACTCGGTACCTCCAATTGGTTCCATCAATCTTTCAATACTAGTAGGACCCAAGACTGTAAATGCTCCTTTTGATATCATCCCAAAGTCAAACTTGTTCAAAGTGAAACTAGGCATCCCATGGCTAGTTTCCATGAACATAGTCACTTCGTTGATCCATAAGTGTTTGAAGTTTTCTCATGAGGGCTTTGTGCATGTTGTGCATGACATTGGATATAAACCTCTGGTGTTGCGTGGGGGCTAATCGTTAGATCACTTCCGACCTACCCCTATGGGTCTACTTCCTCCAAGGATGAACCTATTGTATCACACCTATGTAAAACACAAGAATGGGGGCACAACACTGAAGACCAACCTGTTTACCCTTACGTTATTTCAGCTAAAGGATTTATGATCATGCAACAACAAATTTCCTCTTCCTCCTCTCAAAAGGGGAAGGGGAAGTGTGCTCGTGCCCAAGAGCCTTCCTCTTCTTCTACTATCCAGTTTGCTTTTGCCTCTTGCCCTGCTATGGAACCTTCAACTCGTACTCCCATGCCTTGCATGGGGAGTCTGATAGTGCCTACTTGGCAGAAGGCCAAGCATCAAGTATTCGAGCTTCCCATCTTACCCACGGTATTGAGGCCTATTGTATATGGTAAGGGGAAGGGCCCTCATGGAGTTTCCCCTACATCTCGGCCTTCGTGGCCTCGTACTGCTCCCAATCCTTAGGTGGTGAATGGGAAGAGGCCTGCTGCTGAGGTGCTTGAGTCTGCTTCTCCACCTGTTTTAGTCTTTGCTCCTACGTTTCTATTGGAATCAAGGAACACTGAGAGGTGGGGGTGAATTAGTGTTCTGCAATTTTTCACTTTATTGATCTGATCCTTAAAGTATTGATAACATTCAACCAAAATAAAGATGCATGAACATAAGACAAATAAGTTCCATAACACCATAACACAAGGGTTTTTTACGTGGAAACCCTGTTAGGAGAAAAACCACGGTGGAGGTCAATCCACAATATTGTTTGAGTATACTCAAAAGGAAAGTTTACAAAATGGGAATGCACTTGCATTCAAGCACTTTGCCTAGAGCTCACTGCTCAAAAACAGAAAGGCTCACTATCTTACAAAAGGTTTGGATTACATCCAAAAGATTTGAACTGAGATAGTAGCATCTACATATGCATGATTATAGTTTTGGTTAGGCTCATCAATTGACGTCTGGACCTTCTATCTGATTCTGCACTTCTGCTCTATTCTACTTCAATTCGCTTCACAAAATCCTCTTCTACACAAGTGAAACTGTGCATAATCACTCTTCAATCCTTCTGATATTTGCAACATACATCGAACATACATCCAAAAGATATACTCTGTCACTTATATATATCTATGACCAAAGATTTAATCGCAACATGTCAACTTCAACAAAACATAAAAATATTTACAAATTGTCGGCTCAAATCATGAATAATATTCAATGCACATCCACCAAAGTCGGCCACAACATAGTTAGGACCCAAATCAAAATGCTTGAATACAAAAACACTTAAATAATTAGTCCTCAAATATCCACAACACACTATATTGACTTAGTTGACCTTCATGTACTAATGAACAAAAAATTAACCAACCAAATGTTGTAATTTGCACAAAAATTGATATGAGGCACTAAGATTCATAGAAAACACAGATAATACACCAAACAATCTTCCCTGATATCCACAGCTCAAAATACTAATAGAGAATTTCATGTGAATCGAAGAACACAAAACTGTCAGATGCTCTGTTCTAACTTGATTGTCTTCAATCTTTCTATCGGTATGACCAAATGATGAGGTGCGGATCGACTAACTGACTAGGGTTGCCATCAATGACAACACCAGAAAACATTTGTAGTGTCTCTTGCCAACAATCTCCCCATTTGGCATTCATGGAAACACTTAGTGAAAAATGACTAAGTGTCGGATCAGTACCAACATGAATTACACTGCCAACTCCAAAACTTCAAAAAGATCTTTAATCACAGCTCAAAACTACAACTCCTCCTTAGATGAATATACATTTTTCAATGTACTATCCTCCCCCTTTGACATCAATGACAAAGATGGGGAATCCACATACTAAAAATCAAACAAAAACTTCAAACTACATATGTACAAGCTTGCTTCTACAACTTACACAAACTTAAAAATATCTATAAAATTAGTCTTCAATAAGCTCAAACTTGTGTCCCAACCCTTCTTGAGACTCTCCAGAATCATCATGTGACCACAACAAAAATAAGATTGCATCTTTGCAAATTCAAGATTCACTAGATCACTGACCACCATAGCATCTTGTGCTTCCTTCAATGCACTCAACATTATTTCCATCTTCAGACCAATTAGGCCTCTAAGCTCACAAGCTCTTTCCACAATTCTATCATTATCATTCTTCAAACTCTTTAGCTTGTCAAGTAGAGATATAACTTGACATTCTTCCTCTCCAACATAAACAATCAAAGGATCAAAATCATCATAAATAACAGTTAACTATTTCTCATGATCCTTAATCTTTTTTCTCATTGTCCTCAATAAATTTTGAAAAAGATAAATATGAATTATAGATCTTTCCACCTTCAGATAGAGCACTTTGAATATTCTTCACACAGGTAGCTAACAGAGATTTATCATTAGCTACCATTCCCTTCAACCTACTGAACCTTTTAGCATCAAACTCCTCCTGAACCTTAACTGCAACTAACTTCTCAAGGGACTCAAAATGAGTGCTTACAGAATTAATAAGCTTCTTCAGCTCACTGGAGGGAGAACCGAATGGATCCTTAACATGAGTAGGCATGATTCTCTCCAAAACACCATATGCAAGACTCAATAGCTCACTATCCTCAATGTGAGACTTCAACAATTCTTCTCTAGCCTTCACCTACGCAAATGATGCAACTTTTAATTTCTGAATTGGAGACAAGGTAGACAAATTAATAGGACCTTCACCCAATTCAAGGTCAAACTCTTCCTGCTACACTTCCAAAAAAAATTTCACTGCCTTTGTAGTGTCTCTTGCTTCCATTGGAACTTCCTTTATTTCAACCTTCTTTCCTTCAACTACTATTTCTTCAGCTACAGATTTTTGCTTCTCTTTAGGAACTTCAACTTCTTCACTTGACATCTCTTTTTCCTCAACTGACACAACTTTAGGAGCTTCAATCTCCATAGGCACTTTTGTATCATGCACATCAGGAAGAATTTGAGTGTCCTCAATTGTAACTTCTTCATTTACCTCTTCATCCACTAGACCAGATGTAGTACCTTCATCATGCACTTCTTCAAAGTCAACATTGATTATGTTCTTTAACAAGACTTCGTTTAAAATTCCTTCAGTTTCTTTTGCTACCTCTTCAGTCCTACCAATCATAAGCTTGTTTACTTTCATTTTTCCCTTGAAAACCTTCTTATTAGCAAGATCTTTTTCAACTTCTTATCTCTTCTTTCTAGCTTCTCTCATAGCTTCTGTCGATATACCCATGCTCTCAGCAAAGGCTTCAACTTCCTTCCTTACTCTCTAAACTATCATTGGTTTCTTCAACTACTCATGGACTTGCATATTTTTCTCTACATATGTTCCAAACCTCTCTTCAAACGGATCCAAAGGCTTACTAAACAAATGTTGTGCATATAGCTCCAAGATGTTTTCCTCGACTTCATATCTCATTAGCATAATCCAGACCATTCCAGGATCTACAGCTTCCATCAAGCATTGATCAATATCCACCATAAAACAAATTGTGTCCTTATACTTCTCCACAATAGAAGTAGGAATTATTTCCCTTGCTTGCATTACATTCTGAAAGTTCTTGAAATATCCCCAGATTGCAGTTTTCCTGGCTTGATTATCACAAATGGTGTATAACATGTCTCTAATTTGAACAGCTACAGGCTTATTACCTCTTTTCCAATGCACGTTCCCAACTCCCAGAACTTCATTCATGAAATAAAAGAACAAACACAACAATAGATTACCATACTTAAAGGTATTCTTCTTATATTTCTTAATCTTACCAAGATTCTCCATAAGCTGACTTCAAAGTAACTCACACAGGTTATCTCTGCATTCTCCTTCACCATTTGATATTCTGCATAAATAGCTATATCGAATACTGAATTATCCTGATGGGAGTGATAAATCTTGTAATCAATGAGTCCCATAGAGGAAAATTTCACATCCACATCAATAATATCATCAATTGGCATAGCTCTTTTATCAAATATTGAACTGGTTGCATCTGTGACTATCTAATTCTTCACGGACTTCAAGATTGGAAGCCCACCAGAGGAACTTAAACCAGTAACAATGCTTATAGCTTCTTTTGTAATCTTAAAAGGTTGACTCAACCACATAAATTTAGCATGAACTTGGCTCAAAATATACCAGACCCATTCACTTTCATCAAACACGAGAAATTTTATGATTTGCATGAATTTCTTCTCTTCTAAAGTTTTGAATTCGGGCTTAAGACAAAAATCCTCTCCAACTATATGATTGGAATACAAGTTCAACAACTACAAGCTCCCTAACTCCTCAATATTTGCATGAATGTATGCCCTAATTTCTTCAATATGCAAGACATTGTACGAAACAAACAAAAATGCACCTAAGGGCTTGGTCTCAATAGATTTGAAAGGATGCCACTTGAATTTCGAATGGGCTCTATCCTTGACAACAACTACCAACGAAGTAGCCATTTTCTCAAATTCACAAATTCGCAAGTTTTCCCAATAAATACCTTTTCGTCGGAATAGGGTTTGATCACTGAATTGCCTTCACACTTGAATCTTCACCAAAATTCACCAAAGTCCTCTTCAAAGCTCTCCAAACTTCTTCTTAAAGCACAAAGTGACAAATGAAAAATAGAAATGACCTTTTATCATTCCCACACCTAACCCTTTTGTCGCAATAAATGCTTTTACCCTAACTCATATGGATACCCTGCTTCTATACACTATGAAAGATAACTCTTCTACAAACCTTCAACTCTGTATAATACACTCTCCAACTATTTCAATAGCATCTATAGATCATCAATGCAATCACTGCACTCATCCACATCCCGGTGTCAATTACTGACAGGGGGTTAGAGGATTTTCTTGAAAACTCCCCCTAGGCCAAAGGCCTAAAACTAATTCCCAAAGGAATTACTAGAAGTAGATTCTAGTGTTGGCTCATTTCTTGGAACATATGGACTCTTTTTCACCCATGTCTTCTTCATTTTCTTCCTGATCTCATCTGTAGTGACTTTTCTTTTTCCCTTTTCATCATTTTGCATTTTTGTTTGATTTACCAGACTTCTACAAAATATAGCAATATGACCAGGTTTGTTGCAATTGTAGCACACCATATTTCTCTATCCAGACCAGTTGTTCAATTGATTTTCTCTTGATCTACAATGGTTAGCAAAATGGCCAAGTATATTCCATGTATAACATCTGACATCTCTATAAAAGTTGTTCATCATATTTCTACATTCATTTGACTTATGACCATACTTATTACAATTAAAGCAATGACCTGAGAATGACAGACCACTTGGACTCATTCTTCTCCTACGTTGTGTCGCCATATGACCAAATTTATTGCAAAAATAATAATGACCATTGAATCTTTGATCATTACGTTGTCTTACCAGATACCTTCTAGGTTTGTTCATCTGATTTCCTTGCCTGAATCTCCTTTGTCCAGAATTCCTTTGTCTAGATTTGGAACTTTCTCCTTCCTCATATCCAAGACCTCGCTTGTCACCTTCAGTCCTCTAACTTTTAATTAGTTCATCAAGCTTGGCTAACCTAATCTTGAACTTGTCCTTGAATTCATTTGTAGTAGCAAGTTCATCTCTGAGATCATCAATCTGCTTTTCAAGCTCTTCTTCATTATGTCTGGATTGTTCCAATTCAAGCTCCAACTAATTGAATCCATCAGTAATTCGGTTGCATTCTTCATATTTCTCTTTCAAGGACTGGGAAAGCTTCTCTTCATTCTTCTTTTTGTCTTCAATCTCCTTGGTCATCCTCATCATAATAGATTCCATCTGATGCTTTAGGGCTGCATTATCTCTGGAAAAAATTTCACATCCTTTTGTCTTTTCCTTCAAGGTTTGACTCAGTTGTTCATCTACAATGTTTTTACTGTCTTTCTGCTTGAACTTATCACAGAGTTCCCTTCTCTTCTCCCTGGACTTATTGATTTTGTCTTTCAATGACTCAATGAATTTTTCAACATTCAAGAGATTTTCTTGCAATTCCCTAACTTCGGATTTGGACATATCAAGATCATCTAGGGCCACCAAAATTTGTTGTTGAAGATTGCTTGAATCCATTGAAATACTTTCCAAGATCTTCCCCAAGTTGTTAATTAGGGGAAATTAAATAACCTACATTAGGGGAATGGGTAGTTAACATATTTAACTTGATAATTATCCTTGTTGATTGGCTCAAGGGCTTGTGCTAGACTTGAGATGAGTCGGGAAGGCCTATAATGGCAAGATTGTTATCTTGTCTTCTCGAAAGATAATCCATTCCGCATTGGTGTGCATGTGGGGCCGCAGTTTGTAAGAGGTTACCAGGATAACTCAAGATGGGGGTCGGGACCCAGGAAGATCCCCTTAGGATAACCAATGCAACCTTTGTGATGACACTCCTCCTATGACAATAGTCGATTGTATTGTATAGTGGTTGTACTTGATTTTTTGATTCTAGAAGCAATGTAACCCTATGTTTTGTATTTACTAGTACTGTGTGGTTTTGTACCTTGCCTGTGTCTAGAGGTAGTAGGTTAGTCTTGGTTACCTGTTACTATCCCCTAGCACGGGGGTTGGTCCTATGGGTACCACATGGCTGGGTGGCATGCACCTTACATTGTTGGGTTTTCTCTTCATGTTCGTGATGGCGGGATCTTCTAGTTCGAGGAGCTTTTGTGTTTCTATGGAATTGTACTTCTCTTTATTCATTGTAACAGTGAGGCACTATATATTTGTATTCCTTATTTGAAATCAAGGAGGATTCCTTGAGTTGTAAATGTAATATTATGTATGATCTATTCATTGTTGGACTAAAATTGTTTATATCATTTTGAGGTGGTTTTGTATCTGTGGAAATATGTTCATTACATTTCTGTGTTTAATTATTTTGCAATGGGTGAATGCTTTGTTGTATGTTGTTATCATGAGTAAATTCCATATGCTATGTTTTAGAATAATTTTATAAGTTTTGAAATTCACATGTAGACGCGTTGCATGGCCTAGAGGATGTATGTGTTAGAGTAGTTTACTAAAAAAAATTTAGTTGTGCTTCTGCAGTGTTGCATCGTCCTCTAGGTTGCGAGACGGGGTTTTACACTTGGTATCAGAGCCTAGGTTTAAGCACTGGGAACTCTGGGTTAATTTGGAAACCATTAAGTTTTTTGTGTAGGATTTAAGTTGCATATCTTGTCCTACACCTTGGTGTGTTTGTGCAGTATCATGCAACCTAGGAGAGGTCAAGGTCGTGGTCGTGGCCGCAGAGGCAGACATGGAGGTAGTCAGCAGAACTCACCTCCGCATGTTTCTCATGATTCAGACCCTAAGGAACAACAGGCTTCCCAAAACATTCTTGGAGGCGATATTTAAAATCCGGATCCACCAGGGGTTGAAGTCGTTCAATTGTGTCAATTGTTGGAGGATACTCTTGCCCGTCTTGGACCGAGGTAGGAAGTAGAGCAGATTGTTGTTAGAGAGAGATATGTACCAGCTCAGTCAGAGGCAGTGGTAGCTGCACACATGAGAGATTTACTTAGAGCTCGACCACCCTTATTTGATGGATCAAGCAGCAGTCTAGAGGCTGAGCCTTGGCTGATAGACCTGAATAGATGCTTTGCTATGCACCCATATGGTAGCAACACCAGATCCAGATGTGCGATTATGCACCTAAGAGGCTTTGCTTCCACATGGTGGAGATTGGAGGAGAAGAAGCTCCATATTGATGTCGATATTGTATCTTGGGAGATGTTTCTAGAGAGGTTTCGTGCCAGATTTCTCTCTGATCATTGGCGACAGCGTCGTGGTGATGAGTTCCATACTCTATGGCAGATGACTATGTCGGTGGAACAATATGAGCATCGTTTTTATGAGCTCAAATAGTACACAGACATCGGTGATGATGAGGGCATGTTGGTGCAACACTTTCTTAGGGGCTTAAATGCCCGGATCAGTGGAGGTGTGCGGGTTTTCAAACCCAAGACTATGGAGACCACGATAAACAAGGCCAGACTTGTAGAGGAGAATTTGGCAATGGCATTGGGTGGTCATGTAGGAGTGTAGATGGGCACTACTTCAGCTACAAGGCCTAGTGCACGCAGTGGCCAAACTCAGGGAGCTGGACCACCCAGGGCATAGTAGACACTAGCACAGAGTGGACAGTACCAAAACTCCCAAGGAAAATGAAAGGATTTTCCACCTAGATAGAATGACAGATATCAGTCAGGGCATGACTGGAACTGGAGGCATGTCAAACACTTCAGTAATGAATAGCCAGCACAAAGTACTCAGTCTACCTTTAGGGGTAGTGTTCAGCAGTCCAGTCCACCTTCTAGAGGTAGAGGTTTTGGTAGGGGTATCGGGTGTTTTGCTTGTGGCCAACAAGGTCACATAGCTCAGTAGTGTCCCAATAAGGACACATCAGGATATACACAGAGGCTAGCGACGTCAGAGCTGACTGTTGGTGATGCAGGCAGAGGACATCGTGTATTTGTTGCGGTTGATAACTGCTAGGCTGACCACCAAAGCACAGTGGTGGAGACTACTAGTATGTTGTAGGGTAACATAGTTACCATTTTGTTTGATTTAGGAGCCTCCGACTCATTTATTTCATCATCCGTTGTGGCACATGATAGACTGAGGGCAGTAAGGCAAGAGGGTAAGTGGCAGGTCAAATTAGCATCTGGTGCTAGAGTTGTACATTCCTATGTACTGGATTGTAGACTGGAGATTGGTTATTTCCACACTACTGCAGATCTCTGCATTATACCATTAGGTTCTTATGGCATTGTCCTAGGCATGGATTGGCTCGATGTTCATAGGGTCGTGATTGATTGTCGATGCAAGTCGATACGATGCATTGATGCATCTGGTAGTGAGGTTGAGTTAGTAGGGGTCCAAAGACCTATATCATTGAGGATGATCTCGGCTATGCAACTGAGAAGATGTGTTCGTCAGGGATGTCAGTTATTTTTTGTGACAATAGATGACTTGGAGATGGGTGATAGAGAGAAGGTGTCTATAGATAGCCACCCCATACTTCAACACTATGCAGATGCTTTTCCAGATGATATTCCAGGAATGCCACCTCAACGTGACATAGACTTCAAGGTTGATATTCTACCTAGTTCCGAACCCATTTCATGAGCCCCATACCATATGACGAATCAGGAGCTTAAAGAGCTTCACTTGCAACTTGAGGAGTTGTTGGAGAAGGGTTTCATCCACCCTAGTGTCTCACCTTGGGGAGCACCAGTGATATTTGTGAAGAAGAAGGATGGTTCTCTTAGTTTTTGCATAGATTACCGACAGTTAAATAAGGTCACCATCAGGAACCGATATCCTCTACCTAGGATCGATGACTTGTTTGATCAGGTCAAGGGTGCTACAGTCTTTTCTAAGATCGATCTTAAGTCAGGATACCAACAGTTGCGGATTGTGGAGTCTGATATTCATAAGATGACGTTTCACACATGATACAGTCACTACGAGTTTATAGTGGTACCGTTCGGGTTGACGAATGTGCCATTTGTATTCACGAGCTTGATGCACATAGTTTTTTGCACATACTTGGATAGATTTGTAGTGGTATTCCTTGATGACATATTGATTTATTCTAGGACAATTGAGGAGCATGAAGAACATTTGAGGCAGGTATTGTAGTGTTTGAGGGATAATAAGTTGTATGCCAACTTGTCCAAATGTGAGTTCTTCAAAACTGAGGTCAAGTACCTTGGTCATGTTATATCAGGAGAAGGTATTGCAGTGGATCTTGTTAAGATCTAGGCAATCATGGATTGGCCTGGACCCACGAATGTGGCAGAGATACATAGTTTTATGGGTTTAGCAGGTTACTACAGGAATTTTGTTCAGGACTTTTCTAGAGTAGGACATCCTATCACTTCTCTTCAGAGGAAGGGGAAGAATTTTGATTGGTTAGAGCAGAGTGAGGCTGCATTTTAGACATTGAAGGAGAGGTTGACTAGTGCACCGATCCTTGCAATATCAGATCCTACAAGAGACTTTTTTATTTGTGTAGATGCATCTTTGGAGGGGTTAGGAGTGGTACTAATGTAGGATGGTCGAGTCATTGTGTACAAGTCGCGCAAGCTCAAGGATCATGAGTTGAACTACCCCACGCATGATCTTGAGTTAGCTGCAGTTGTACATGTGTTGACTTGATGGAGACATTTCTTATTGGGGCACCGTTTTGAGTTACATAGTGATCATTAGAGTCTACAATACATCTTCACACAACCTAACCTTAATGCTAGGCAAAGGCGATGGATGGAGTTCCTCTGTGAGTACGATTTTGAGGTAAAGTACATACAAGGGAAGGAGAAAATTGTGGCCAACACTCTCAATAGACGGAGGCACGAACTATTTGGGATGACTCTTATTGTGGATTTGAGGAGCCAGATTCTTACCGCACTTCCTACAGATAGCTGGTATCAGGAGGTAAGATTTGAGATTGAGTCAGGCAGGACTTTGGAGGGCAGGTACTTAGGATATTCTTTGGAGATAGATGGGTTATTGAGATACATGGGACATATATTTGTTCCATCTTCGGAAGGTCTTCGTACCTTGATTTTGACAGAGGCACACCTGGCACCTTATTCATCTCACCCTAGAGTGAAGAAGATGTATGCTGATTTGCGGCCGCTTTACTTCTGGGCAGGTATGAAGCGAGATATCTCCGATTATGTATCACGATGTTTGGAGTGTTAGCGAGTTAAGGCTGAACACCAACATCTGGCTGGTCTTCTATAGCCTCATTTGGTTCCTGAGTGGAAATGGGACATCATTTCATTGGATTTCATTGTTGGTTTACCCAACTCTTCATGACAACATGATGCGATTATGGTGACGGTAGATAGGTTGACGAAGGTGGCATACTTCTCACCTATCCTTTCCTCCTATAATGCTTCATTAGTTGCTAGAGTGTTCATGGAGGACATTGTGAGGTTGCATGGTATTCCACGTCGGATTATTTTTGACAGGGATCCTATGTTTACTTCGGTTCTTTGGACATCATTACAACATGCTATGGGGACACAGTTGAACTTCAGTTCAATGTATCACCCCAAGATAGATGGACAGATTAAGAGGGTCAATCAAATCTTTGAAGATATGCTTCGCATGTATGTCATGGACCAGTAGACACAATGGGAGGATTATCTCTATCTTGTAGAGTTTTCTTATAACAACGGGTTTTAGAGTTCTATTGGCATGGCACCTTTTCAGGCCTTGTATGGATAGCCGTGTTAGACTCCATTGAGTTGGAATAGGTTGGAGGACAGGATTTTATTGGGTCCTAATATGCTTCAGGATATGGAGCAACAGGTGGTTCAGATCAGAGAACATTTAGTAGTTGCACAGGATAGGCAGAAGAAGTACGTGGACGCACACCGTGTGGATCGCTAGTTTGTTGTAGGTGACCGAGTTTTCTTGCGAGTGCGACCGAGAAAGAGTCCAATTCATTACGGAAAGGGTTCTACGCTCGCACCTCGTTTTGTCGGGCCTTTTAAGATTATGGAGAAGATTGAGCCGGTTGCTTATCGCCTTGTTTTACTGCCCAGTCTCATGCATCCACAATGTGTTCCATGTTTATGTACTTAGACCTTATCATCCAGACATTTCTCATATCCTTGATTGGACTGCTTTACAGGTAGAGGACGGGCATCTAGCTTTGGAGCCCATGGTCATTACCCAACACAGGAGACTTGCCATCAAGGGTCAAGATATTGAGCAGGTGAGGGTCCAATGGGATCCTAGAGATGACACTTCGCTACATGGGAAGATGCTACCAGGATGAGGGAGCTCTACCCTTATTTGTTTGCAGGCTTCCGGAGTAAGCCTGATCCTAGGGGGGAGGATGTGACACCCTCCGATTTGTTATATTTTCTTTGATAGCTCTGATACTTTGTTAGACCTTATTTTATGTTATTGTTATTCTATCGCTAATAGTGGAGTGATGATAGACTATATGGATGTGATGATACATTATATGCATGGTGATTATGTTTAATATGCTTTATGTTTGCATAGATGCTTAGTTGTGATGACATTGCTATATATGCTTATTGTAGTTTAATTGATATATTATCTCGTCAGTTGATGTGACATTGTATTGGTGAAGAGAATAGATTGCATCACTTGCTTGTGAGTGCCCTATGATTTCTAATGATTCTCTTCACTGTGTGTATGATTATTATCTGTATACATGTACGATGATTTTTTCTTTTGTTGTGGTGGTTTTAGGTACATGGGACAACGACTTCACCTAGTTTCACAGGTCTAGCATGTCCACTACTCAACAAGTAATGTTGATTGGGAGATAGTAACTGGTTAACCTTGTCAAACCTTTACCCTAGCACAGTGTGTGTCAGTCTATGTTTTGGTCATGTTCCTTATCCATGTTGGTCTTGGTATTTTATTTATCGTGCAAGTTTAAATTGTAAGGATTAAATTATATGTTGTGATTAAGTATTTAATTAGTATGGAGATCTTGGTATAAATTAATTAATTAATTAATTTAAAGTTATATTATAAAGTAATTTTAATTATTAAATTAATTGGGAATTAAAATAAATAAGTTATTTAATTGTAAATTGGATTAAATAAATTGTTTTTAATTTTAAATGCATATTTGGGAAAAGATCTTAGAAATATCTTGGTTTGTTAAAGAAGAGATATTTGTTGTGTGAATTGGAAGTTAGAAGGGTTTGTTTTCTAATTGTCTTAAAATTGATTTATGAAGAGATTGATTGAAATTGGTGAGAAAAGAGGAAGTTGTTTTCACGGAAAAAAAAGACAGAGGTTTTTGGGAATGGAAGAATTGTTTTGTGGTTTGAAGAAATTGTAAATCTTAGAAGCTCTCAGATAATTCTAGGAATCTAGTTTGTTATATTCTTGGCTGTGGATTGTTTATGTTCTCTAGGAAGTGGCAATTCTTCTGGAGGAAGCTTTGGCAGCTCTATTGAAGATTAAAGGGAAGCTCGACATCAATCTCTGAATCGTCCGATCTTCTGGCACAGGTTCTTTATTGTTTTGTTAATTTTAATTTGAAAGAGATAAGTTAAATTATTATTGTATAGCAAATTGGAAAAGTTTAGAAGATGATTCTTTCATTTTAGAAGCTTTTGTTTTTGAAAGAAATTGCCGTGAATTGTTACAACCTCTGTAGAAAAATATAATTTAGATCCTCTGTGTAAATTGATTATTTGAAATAGATTGGTACAAAAGGAAATTATAGTGGATTATCAAACCTCTGTGAAAATGGAATCAAAACTATAGAAATTGTTATCCTCTGTTTCAAGATTATTTAATATTCCTCTATAGAAAATTTCTTCTGTAGAAAATATTTGATGTGTAAGGAAACCTCTGTAAAATATTTCTACATTATTCCCGTGAGAAAACTTCTCGGTGACAATTATTTCTCGTAGGGGAAATATGGTTGGAAACATTTTCATTTAAAGAAACTTCCACATATACCGGTGTGCATGTGGGGTCGGAGTTCATAAGAGGTTACCAGATAACCCAAGATGGGGCCGACATAGGAAGATCTCCTTAAGATAACCAATGCAACCTTTGTGATGACACTCCTCCTATGACAACATGCAATTGTATTGTATAGTGGTTGTACTTGATTTGTGATTCTGGAAGCAATATAACCCTATGTTTTGTATTTACTAGTACTGTGTGGTTTTGTACCTTGCTTGTGTCTAGAGGTAGTAGGTTAGTCTTGGTTACCTGTTACTATCTCTTGGCACGGGGGTTGGTCCTACGGGTACCACATGGCTGGGTGGCATGCACCTTACACTGTTGGGTTTTCTCTTCATGTTCGTGATGGTGGGATCTTCTAGTTCGAGGAGCTTGCGTGTTTCTATGGAATTGTACTTCTCTTTATTCATTGTAATAGTGAGGCACTGTATATTTGTATTCCTTATTTGAAATCAAGGAGGATTCCTTGAGTTGTAAATGTAATATTATGTATGATCTATTCATTGTTGGACTAAAATTGTTTATATCGTTTTGAAGTGGTGTTGTATCTGTGGAAATATGTTCATTACATTTCCATGTTTAATTATTTTGCAATGGGTGAATGCTTTGTTGTATGTTGTTATCATGAGTAAATTCCATATGCTATGTTTTAGAATAATTTTATAAGTTTTGAAATTCACATGTAGACGCGTTGTGTGGCCTAGAGGATGTATGTGTTAGAGTAGTTTACTTCACTCATCATTGTTACTCTTTTTAAGGAAAAAAAATTATTTGTGCTTTTGCAGTGTTGCATCATCCTCTAGGTTGCAGGATGGGGTTTTACAAATTACACCAAGAGGCGTACCATTGTTGTGCCATTTTTTACGTGTACATCAAAAAATTCCACTGCCTCATTGTTGATAACCACTCCAGTTGTTGTTAGCAAATAACTGTTTTCTTGAACTGTTTTACATCTCTCGCATTCTGATAAATGCTCCACTTTTGATCCACTGCCTCATTGAGGAAATTGAGCAGCCAAGAGGTGGTTAATGGTGATGAAGGGATGTAGAGCAGGCTAAGTTATGCAATGCTGGATTATAGGAAGGCTGAAGAAGTAGTTGATATGAGGAAAGACGGGCAACCCAGATCTGATCGCTAAGGAGGGTTCATGCAACCATGATATGGAATTTTCTCAGATAGACACATTAATGCAGGGTTTCCACCTAGCAGCCCAGGTCATTCACCATTATCAAGGTCTTGTGAGGAGTTTACAGAGGCACAATCACCCCAATGGCAGAGCTGGAAGCATCTGGCAACAACCTGGTTGGTCACTCTAGGACCATTTCAAGGCCACAATTTTCAATCCTAGAGAAAATTTAGGGTGATAGAATAATAACAATCTATTTACAGAAGTGTTGGGAAAAACACAACAAACCCTATCCAAATTGTATTTGCATATGCAATGCTATAAGTCAATCATAGAGACCAGTGCAGCTCCATTCCTAATCCAACAGGTCTACTTTGGGGATTCTAGTGTTTCAGGCTCTCAGATTCCTACACTCATTCTACTCTACTACTTGGATCTACATGTTAGAGATAACGAGACTCTCACCAAAGTAGAGGCCTTGTCATCCCTTGAATGGGCGTCCAAACAACCCCACTTGGTGTAAGATCCAACACTAGACAAACTTCTTCCAGAGGATTTCGATTTCACTGACTGAACAACTGCTTTTGCTACTTCTTCATGTTGTACAGTGTAAAAAAATTGAACCACAATAGCCTTTCACCATACAGTATATTGTAGATTCTACTCTTGTTTTTGTAAACTTCTACTTCTTTCCCCTATTTTGTTGAAGACAATAAATATTTGCAAGCCTTGTGCTACTTAAGTTTCCACAATTGTAGGTTGGATTGACAACTTGTCTTTCTCAAGGGGAATGTAGGCAATGACTTCTTCTATAGGAAAAAGAGTAAATAAAATGGAGAAATGGGAGGGACCTTTTCCATCTAAAGCCCTTAAGGAAAAGAACCATGTCAAGAAAAGAGTTTATGTTGCCATGGTGCTCAAATTTAAAACCACTACATTAGACCATGGATTTAGAAAATAAAAAAGAGTAGGAAAATAAATGGATGATGTGGAAATAAATAATACAAGTTGTCTAATGAAATAAATGACATTGGACCCTATAGAAGGATTGGGAGGAGAAATGTATTTGAAATGGCTTAAAGTCTTAGCTATACTAACATGATCTCCAATGCAGCCAGTTCATTCCTATATGAAAATCACATGATATTGAGAGGGCAATGAAACGAAAGTGATATGAGTGTATTTACCACAAGCAAATGATACTTGATGGCCTGAAGATCGTAATTCAAGGGAACAAAGAAATTGCTGGGAGATTTGGTATCAAGTTGTCTATTGTCCCTATAAGCTAGAAAACTAATTCCTAAATGTTGTCTCACTCTTTAGTAAGAAAGTTGACATTATTGCAAAAAAGGAGTAAGTGTTTCTATGAGGGAGAAAAATGGAAAACAATGATGGTATGTATAAGTCTTTTTGAAGTGGAAGATACTACCTATGTCCTTTACATACCCCCAGTAGACTCCTAGGAGGCAATACCACTTTAGAGATATTTGTGTTTGAAGAACTGAAAAACCTAGGTAAAAGTACACTTCATAATGATTTTTGATATTCTAGGACTATTTGGTAGAATAAGTTGGATTATGTGTTTCAGTGATGCAAAAAGCCCATAATGTTTTGAATCTCTGCCCAGATTTTGATCTTCATTTTCACTTTTTTGAGAGGGGTCAATATGCATATATTGGGGTCAAAATGATACTTTATGTCTTTGCTTGAGATTGATGAGCAATGAGCAAGAGGAATGAGAGGATATGGCTCTTTGATCTATTTTTGCTCCATATATGAATGTGAGGAATTAAGAGAAAAATAGACTTAATTAGCCTAAGTATGGTCTCAATTTCCCCTTCTTTCTCTTTACAACTTTCATTATAGATAGTGAGCATTGTTTAATGATATTGCCACTCATATTTCAAATTTATGAAATGTAACGTAAACTTTTACATTTTATGAGAAGTTCAATCCAAAAAAAAAGTTCAAGAGAAATGTGATCGTGTGCTATGTGGCTCTATAATACATTTCCAGTGGGCAAATAGATGCTTCTTTTCTTTTGCTTCGTAGGATAACATGAGTGAGCTAGAGAGAGGGGAATGTAAAAATTGGAAGCTGCGATTCTTGGTAGAATCAATAAAAAAATTATATTAGGCACTGCATAATCATTCTTCCTTGCGTGTATGACATTGTGTAAGGGAAAGGATTGTGAGGGATAAGTGAGAGAAAACTATGAATTTTACATTTGCATTAGAGAAAACTGTATCAATAAGTTCCCCCAAAGCTAAGATTTATGTGACTGATTGCATCCCCAAATTTTATCGCATGGAAGAAATAATGAAATCAAAATTCATATTGCCTACATCTTTATAATTGTGGTTGTCGTGTCCTTGGTTCAGATGTCAACCATGCAACTTTACATTGTGTATATGGGCTCAATCATTTTGAAAATTGCAAATGACAATTAAAGACGAATCTTTTGATGAAATTTCTTGCACCTTCACATCACCAGACTAATGTCATCTACAGTTGAAATTTTACCACAAAAATTTGATGCATTGACCATATATAGAGTTTCCTAAGTGTGGGCGTGCAGTTCAATTGTGAATTTTTTGGAATTTAAACAACTGCTTCGATAAATATGCGAATGATTTTCTGCTAACAATAAAGACACAAAAAATATTAATAAAAATAATTAGTAAGTATCTTTAGAAAGATATATCTTGGCGTTATTTATATTTATTACTTTAAGATATATATGCTAGTATAAATAATCTTTACATAATGCATGTAGAGGAGTACTTGGAATAATATGGAAGCTGGTAGTCTCAATTTTGTGTTGGTGCCTCCTCTTCTTCTTATGTCGCTTAGTCCAGAATAAGATAAGTCTATAAGGATTTCATGCCTATTTGAATTAGGAATGATTATGATTTGTTTCATGCTTGTTTGGTATGACATATCAAATCCCTGTCTTGTTTCAAATTTGAAATTTGAATGGCATAAATTGTGGATTTGATATGTTTTTGCCATTAAATTTTGAGTTGATTGGTTTGGTGGAATATTTGCATTTTTTCCCATTTGTTTTTACAAGAATGACGACCTTAAAGCTTGTTTGTGTTGGATGTAGGCGGGCGTGGAGGTGAAGTGACCAGTAAGTGTGGTTCACCTAGGTAGATGCGACAGACGAATGACTATACGTGTTAAAGGGGTCATGCTTTAGTGGGAAAGTTGATTATAAGAAGATCTATTATGATTCCATGATGGGACATATGGGTTTGTATGGTGTTGATGTGGCAGTTCTATTTTGATATGTAGGTGTTTATATGTTAGGGAGTCTTATGTTGATGCAACAGTTGGGTTTTATTAGTTTTGAAAGTTGGGGGTCTACTTTTATCATACGACTCTTTTATGAGCTATGTCAGAAATACAATCAAACTCTGACTTGGTTGACTGTCATTATGTATTTATTTTGCAAACAAATATAAACTAAATATTGTGCATATAATAACTGATCATTGTTTGGGCATAATATGTTGTTCTATTCAGTTTAAAATTTATCTTTATTGGGTACTTAATGTACCATTGTGGGTCCTTATCCACGCAGACCATATAACACGTTTTGGACCCCCCGCACCTATCAGCCCCTCTCCCCTATTCTACTTTATTTCAATACTGAAAAACCACTGATAAAATATAATAAAAATACTAAATTTATTAAATACATACTCAATGATGAGCTCTTTTTGCCTTCAATTCAATTTAGACAGGTAATAAATCTAAACCCAGAAAAAGGTTAGAAAAGCTGTAAACAACTATGGTGGAGGTAGGTGAACATACCCTTATTTGAGCTCCTTTAATGAAGACCAATTCAAAATATCTACAAATTCCCAACACATCCCATCATTTCCCCCCTTTTTACGTAAAGCGAAGTACCTAAATATGAGGTGTACACGCATATATATAGCTATAGAGACTGGTCAGAGATACGGGTCAATGACCCCCACTTTCAGTAGAGAGTTTTAAACAAAGAAAACAGTTTCCTTAGGTAGCCTAATTAAATTTTATAACGACTTTCTTTGATATTTCTCACCGCTCTTTCACGTGTCATTTTTGCCTTCAGTGTGAGAAAAAAATCTTCTCCATTTATTAAAACAAAAATAATATTCAACAAAGAATAATTGTGTGCTCATCCCGGACGCCACGCTCAATGTGGTGTACTTGCGTCAATTCAACGGTTACTAATTCTTGGACCGACGCGAACGAATCTCCTTACGCAGGGAGAAACTACTGGTGGCGATTCATTCCAAACTGTTTGGAACGAAGCTGTACTGTTCCATGCCTCGGAGTCTGGAGCTCAAATAATTTTCAATTCCAAAGGTCTTAGTAGGTAGTTTTGATGGAATGTTCTAAATTATAGTGGGAATAACTTGATTTGGATTTAAAAATTTAGATTTAAAAAGTGTTGAAATACAGATTTATTCTGATAGTTATAAGGAGGTAAAATTTATGTTAGATATAATAATGGTGACAAGTCTTAATGAACATTATGTTGATGAATTTTAGGTGCTTCATAAATATTGGGATAATCTTCTTCTTTAAATAAGTAATAGTAAGAAAGCTTTTGTGTAGGAGTGCTAAAGTGAAGTGTATGGATGATAATGTTGGATTGGAGGTTGGGAAGGAGGGTGTGGTTTAGTAGGGTGAAGATATTGAGGTTGTAGCAAGGCGAAGATGGTAAGATAGTTGTAAGTCATGAAGTCACTGTTAGTGACATTCAAGTTAGTTAGAAGAGCCACCATGTGTGTAGCTTGCAAAGCTCGAGAATTCTAATACAGAGCTTTTAGGTAAGCATATGAAAAACCCTTCTCCTTCTGTTGTATGTGAAATTACATGAAGAACAATTAAGAAAGGAGAAGGTAGTAATAAGGCAAGTACACATTCGCCTCAAAACCACACATATTTTGCTTTCAATTCTCTCCATGCTTAATCTGCACTGCATTGGAAATTAATTACTCCTCACTTCCTAGTCCGTGTGCCCGCTCATTTACAAATAAACTTGAAGAAAATGACATTGAAGAGCAATAAAATCAATTCATTTCCTTTTAATAAACGATCTAGAGGGAATACACACATATGCCATCATATCATGAATGATTCTCCACCTTAAACTTTAATCATTTTTTTTATACAAGAGGACTCTTTATATGACAAAAGTAATTATCATTAATTTAGCTTGTCACTTCATAACACAAAAGGACGGTGAGAATGATGATAATAGTTTTCATTGTCATTTCAAAGATATATGTTATGGTAGAAAATCATAATAACAATATATGTTTTGTAATTGAAAAAAGTCATATGATTACTATTTAAAATAATGAATTATTTGGATTTGATTTTTATTTTTTATATAGGATGTGTTTTTCCACCATCCACCTTTTTTTTGTGAATAGTATATATTATCTTTATAATTAATAAAAGTGATAAATAAATTCTTCATTAAACAAATATAATAATGAATTAAAAATAAATTAAAAATAGTTCTACAATATAACATATAAAAGTATCTCTTTATTCCACTTAACTCAATAATATAAAAAAGTATTAACTAATATTATTATTTTTAAAATATTAATATTAAAATATATTTATCATATATATATATATATAGAAGCAATGTAGAAAATTACATAAAAAATAAGTAGGCAACCAATAAGCTACCACACAAGTAAAATCAATTATAAACCAACAAAGCTATTCCATGACAACATGGGGATATACCCCATACATCACAAGACACTACCTTAAATTCTGAGTTTAACCATTCTTTGAGTTGTTTGGAGCATAAAGAATTTGTTTCATTGTAATTGCAACAATTGAAACTTTA